>NJDD01006209.1:61758-75105 GCA_002245505.1 Calephelis nemesis | reverse complement strand
CACCCCCTCCCCGGAATCCAGTAGGAACGAATCCAAGGGACGCTAATAACCCCCTGTCTGTCGGTCAACTGACGTCACAGTCTTGGCCGAGAGCAGCTCAAGCGAGGCCGGGTCATGAAGTGATCTCGGTGTCATAGTGACGGTGGAACACGTCCGGTGCCCGTCGATACGCGACTGTACGCGGACCAGCATAATCCAAAATAAGTCTACTGTTTCCGGTTTGGTTCAAACTAACGTCACTAATGCAAATTTAGATCTCCATAAGTTGGGAAATATCTATGTACATCTTTTCTGATTTCAAATCTTTTAAACTCAATATCAACTCTATAGTTTTGAGGACAATGATGACGTCACTTTGAGACAAACTGGCATTTGAAACAGTTTAGTACGAAATAATCTATTCCAAAACACAAAAAGAAACGTGATATACTCCGTTAAAATTCTAGCTCTCGAGTCAGGATTGTAAAGTAGAATTTTAGCGTTGAACATTACTGTACGAAAAGAATACACAGAATAGATGTTTTACAATTATCATGCAGGGTTAACAACGAATAAGTTATATTTAATATTCAAGATGTTTTAAATAAGAGTTATAAATAAACATAGGACCTTAAAATAACGGTATTATTAAGACTGTTGAGAAAAAGTGAATATATTTTTTTTGTCTGTTTAAAAATATTAAAAACTCAAAACAACCTCTGATAAATATGTCTATATTTGACTTCGCATTTTAAAGTTAGGGTTTCGCAAATAGGTACTAGTTAGGATTGATTCGACCACCTTGTCTTTTCCTACTGTCTGCGCATGTTATAGTCGTATTAAACCATCCATATATAGTAACGTACTAATAACTTCTATGGTGTTTATAAGACTTGTATTTCGTTATGAGGATATCGTTGGTCTAAATACTAAGGACACGGTTGGGACATATTCGAAACACAACGTTAAGAGCTTGTTAAATGAAAATATACTCTGTATGATACTTGAAAAACATACCTTACCGAATAACTACATAATCAGAATAAAGTTTTATTGTTGGATAGATTTCTTTAATAACTTACGGCCTATTTAAATAATCTGTCTACAGTTAGTGCTATTATAGTTTGTTATATTTCAATAATTAGGAAACTATATTGGCAAAACTGTAATAATCTTAGTTTTAAACTTACCGATTTTTGAAATAGGCCGTAAGTAAGCTGGTTCAAAGGTCGTGTAAGGTACCAATGGTGATTTGAAATATATACTGTTAAAATGGGGTGCTAAAACGGGTTTGTGGTATTTAGAAATTTCAAAAATTTAAATTAATCTTCTGTTAATTTATGTGTCCAAAAAACTCGTAGTTTCTTGTTGCTCAATTCATCTTTAATACAGGTGAATAATGAACATATAAGCATATCATTAACATACACACAAATCACTTAACCACTTACTAAGAGAATGATTTTCTGTTTGTTTCCAGGCGTGTTTTGTTAAAATATAATCACTCAAAGCCAAAAGCTAACGATAGATGGCGGCAAAACCAAAATACTGCAAATCTGTGTAACTCACAGAGCTATACGCTTATATAAACGCAGACATTTTAAAAGAGTAACCAATCTTTTGTAGATTGTTGATAAATATTTTTTTTTATTTATTGCTTGATTTTTTTAAAGTTTATATTGTTTTATTGTCAATTGGAGATAATGTTTTGAAAATGATTTTTTGTACGATTATCGTTTTTTTACTCATACACTCATACTTAAATTATATAAACACTTGTGATGAAATAAAATAAAAAAGTTCTGTAATATAAAACTAAAATGTTATCCTATCCTATGTCCAATTAAATTTACACAATTCTCTCAAACTATTTTTAAGACATCATATGATCACTCTTAGGGCATTTTAAAAAAATATTTTGGAAATTTCTAAATACCAAAAGTTCTGTATCATAAAATAATTTTAAACGATGTATTTTAAGTCCATTTCAGTCATCATCAATTTGATCTCAAAATGAGCCATTTATTTTGCTTTCCTCTATTCGGTCTATACTACTCGATGCCATTTTGTTCTGCTTTTTTTAAAAAAACCACATGATTTTAAAATGTAGTAGTGTAAATGTATTTCTTTTCATTAAATTTACATGAAATATATTATATCAACTACTATCGCAAATATGACATTATCACAACAATGCTTTGACAAATATGAAAATGTAAAAGGATTTTTTTTCAAATGAGTTTAGTACCCAAAAAAAATAATTCAAGAGCTAGAGGTGATTTAAGTTTGATGTATTTATTTTCTATGATGTAATAAAGTAAAAAACATACTTTAATTATATTTTTAATTATTTTTTATTGAAATTTTATATAAAAAAACTTATTGGCCATAACTTATACAGTACGGGTTTAGAGCATCCAAAAAGTTAGGCAAATCATTTAAGTTTTTTTACTTTCCTATTCATTCACATTGTTTTTCAGTTATTCCTATTCTCATTTTTCCTTATCACATCGAATTTATAATTTAATTTAATCTGACACAAGATGAATCGTAATAATGAATAATAACAATTTATAAATACATATATCCCTGTTAAATAGAAAATCCTTAAATATTTATTTCTATCGCATACGTTTTTTTTAATATGTTACAATCAAACAGTGCATATTTGACAAAACTATCAAAAAGATTTAATCTTTTGACTCTACACTTTTAGAGCACGATAATTGATTGTTTGTTTTTATTACTTACACAAGTTTTTTTTTATTTAATAATATTTTAAGTTTCAATCATCTATATTTTCGAGATTAGATATTTTCAATCCTGCTTGTTTCAATTATCAAATTCTACCTATTTTAAGTCATAAAAGCAGTTCAGAATTGGCATTGCGAAATTTTACTTGGCCAGTCATATTGCGTTTTCAGTAATTTATTACATAAAAATATCATTGATTAGCTTTCTTATGTACTCTTTATATTGTTCGGGTGAACTAATACACAATAAGTCAATAGATTTAAGCCTAGTGCGCAATAACACCAGCATTTTTTATAATTATATGCACATCATGTTTCTTTTTAGTTTAACTTAACTGTTAAGAGATGGCACTAGTAACATTTTAGTTTTTAGAAAAGCAATACAATTTTTTCACATAAAATTATGCGCTATGCCTTTATTAAATTTTTTGATGAACTTTAGACAGAAGTGTCACCTCTTAGCACTAAAGTTACTAAATGTCTTTTGCAAATTACTCAAAAAAGTACTAACGTTTTTCACATAAAACGCAGACATGATTTCTGGAATATTTATATATATATTTCTTTAATAAAAACTTTGTTGTCGAAAAGTTCGCGATTTTAGAACACACACAAAATTTTAATTATTTAAAAAATAATATTATTAGTAATTAAAACACAGATTCAGTAGGAAAATTTGTGCACACATTTAATATGTGGTGTTCTGTTACTTTTATCATAACTCAAAACTTGTCACTTCATGTTCAAATCTTTCAACTGCATAAAGTTATAAATGAATTATGGTACCTTTCTGAATTCATGAATATAAATGCGTTCACTAAAGTCATAGTATAAAAGCAAGCGTTTATCGTCTTACTGCTCTCTTATTAATAGACATTAATCTTATTCTTAACCAACAGCAGTTTATATAGCTTATGATATGAAATACTAGTTTTTTTTATTTTTACGTATATTGCTAAAAATAGTGTTACCACCAATTCGATATGTGTTAATATTTATGCCTAATTTGTCTGCTTGAAAAAAAATTAAGGATGGACTAGTACGTGTTTACACTTGTAATATTTCGTTAATCTCTTGCGAAAAAAAAATATGCAATTATTACATCTGGACCAGACTTCATAGTCGAAGAGCTGGCGTTTTTAAATTAATGTGAATTGTTCTATTTTTTAGCAACAGTACAAAACTTTTTTTTGTGTAAGCTATAAAAACGTGCTGGGTTTTGTTATATTTCATATACTTGACGGCCTGCACCAGATAAGGTTCCATGTAGCGTTAGAATTCGATTTTAGTTTTAACTTTCCCTTCGCTGCGTATGTATAAAGTAATTATTTAAGGAATAGCGAAGGGACAACTGTTTTTCCGTTGTGCGGAATTTGTTAGACTGTCGTAGAATAGAATAGAAGTTGTATGAGTGATTACATGGTGTTGTATCAAGTGTCCTTTAACCTAAATAATCACATACAAAATTCATACATTATACACGAAATTTTTAAAATAAAATGCATGTTTAAAAAGGACTTTGGTTACAACACCAACCTGTATATGTGTAAACACAGTGTAAATGTAAAAAGTTTAGATTTATTATAACTGTGTCATATTAGAAGTTAAGTATACTATTCTACTTACATATACATATATACATTATTGCTATATAAAAAGATGTTTAATGAGAAATATTAGTTAAATGACTCAAAAATGTTCATCAATACATATCTGGATCAAGAATTTGGAATTATCTATCACTAACAACCCCCAGAGCTCATACTAGAAGGTATAGGCACTTATAAGTCCCATGAGATGACATTTAAATGCTACAAATAAGTCTTCAAAAATCGTGGTCTGATAGTACAAAATACTAATTTTATCTTTTATCACAACAGTTTTGTTAAAATAATTACACTTATTCTATTAATATTATCAAAATTAAAAGTTATACGACCTTTGCCGACACGCGATTATTGGGATGATTTACTTGTAGCCTTATTCTTGGTGTAATTTAGACAACCGTTTACTGACTTGAGCTCTTTGTCTATAATCTTCTAGTGTCAGCGTCGAAAGTTATATAGCTCGTTGTAAATACATTTGTAAGTCATGATTGATAATTTAGAAAGTTTTTGGTAAAAACAATTATTGCATTTATTATTATATTTTTTGCCCACGGAATGTTCTTGGATGGTTTCTTTTGTCCAATTCTTTTTGTTATTTTATTGTTATTATTAAGAATTTTAACGTTGTTAAATGCAATATCAAGCCGAGCATAGAAAATTGTGGTTTTTGATTACAGAGTTATTTATCAGTGACAATGATCTATCGATCAAATTATCAGTTTATCGGAATGTATTTTTAGTTTTTGACCATAAAAGGAATGATTTTGCATAAAATTCAAGTTTGTGCAATACTGAAACAATATGGGTATTGTATAGTTTAATATAGGAATTCACTTTAATTTTTTAAGTGTAATAAAATTTTTACGGAAGTCGATTTTTGTTTGAAAAAAACATTTTCTTCGTTTTTAAAACTGAATACTTGCATGTGCCAAAACCATCTTAGAACCTAAAACGGATTAAATATACACGAAAAGAGATATTCAGCATTTAGTTTGTTATATTCATTTATATTTTTATGTCATAATTTGACATTTTTCCGTACAAATATTTCAAAATTAAAAACCAACTTAAGTTTTTTATCAAGTTGTATATCTTTTTTTGTGTGTAAATTTTATATATGTGCCAAATTAAGTACATAGTTTGGTATATATTACAATACCTCTAAACATCTTTATGTTGATATATTTTATAGGTTGTTTTTATTATTAAGATGGTAAAGACATCGGCTTCGTGCTGAGTTAGTTTTCTTTTGTAGGAAAAAATGTCAAATTAGAAAACTCAATTATTAGGCCTGAACCCTACCTTGTGTTCAGTTAAACGAATATTATTTTAATAAACAACATAAAATTTATATCGTCTTTTATTTACGTCGGATTTTTTTATGATATTGGAAGGCAGACATGCAGACGGATTTCTAATGGTAAGAAATTCACGCCGCCTAGAGACACCGAAGGTGGTAATGTTGCGTTGCCAACCTGAGGCCGGGATGTGAGGCCTTGAGCAAAAGAAAGTTTACCGGCTACCTTACCCTCCAAACCGGAACACGTCATAACGTTATGGCGGCAGGAATGGGTAAGGCGGTGGTACCAATCCGGGTGAGTCGCTGCGAAACTCTACCACCTAGTCAAAAGTCACGGTGCTAGTAATGGTGAGCCTATGCTCGCTTTTTACGAGCTCCCTTTCAGGAAGGCAGATGGTCTATTCCGCAAAGCAGCCGAGACCATCACGGGGAGAAAATTTTGTTAATTGGAAGGCAAACAAGCATATTATGGATTTCCTGATCTCGGGAAAGACATTAAAGACTAAAACTGTGCGTCCCACACACACACACACACACACACACACGAAACTGGGGTGTTAGTCAATTGCATAAGTTTACCGGTTACTCTATCCTTCAGACGGGAACAAGATAGTGGAGTTTTAATATATTTTTAAGGTCTTGGTTTGTCTAGTCATGACTTAGATTTAGAAATTGTCGGTATAAAAAGATAGGAACCGGCAAACATACAGTTCGAACAATTCGGACCATGGATGGGTGGGAATTGATTTTACTGAACCAAAAAAATTTATTAATTCAAGATCTCTACATACAATAAATTTAAATCTGTGCATTCAACATTTTCCAAAAACAATTTACTGACTGGCTGACTAACCCTATTGGAATATATTGGAAAACCCTAATTTTTCTTTTTGTTGCCCGACCCGGGATTCGAACCCGGGACCTCATGCAGTTAAGTCCAACAACTTAACCGCTACAGAGGCGAAATGCTTTATGGTTTTGAAGAGAAATATAGTTGACTTTGGCTAATATCGTAATTTCAACTAAGTGCAAAGTGCAAAGCAGGCAAGCATGATTTGCTACCAGCGCATTTCCTATGCTGTTCAAGGTCTTAGTCAAACTTAGGGTAACATGCCAGGATAGGTGAGGCTTAAGGAACAAGCCTCTGATTGTAAACGTACCAATACCATATTCGGTATCTAAAGGCAACGTGATCATGAAAACCGCATGTTTGTTCTTGAATACTATAAAACCTAACATTGAATTTAATAATGTTTTGTGTCTAAGCGGCATCAGCACAGGAGTCGCTGTTTTTTGAAATAAGAGATTTTTGTCTGATTATGGACTGGCAATGGCTGAAATGATGATGAAAATCTATTTTCGGCTAACACTTTTATCTTTCAAGAGGCCTAAAAGCTAAATTTTAATAATAAGTTAATGAAAAGACAAAATATGTTCTAATATTTATTTGTGACAATTCAGTAGATTACAAACATGATTAATTATAAGTAGGATATTAGAAAAAATATAAAATGTGATGCTATTTGTTAAAATCCTTGAAAAATATCCATTTTTAAATCTTTGGCGTTTTAGGTGAGTCTAAAGTTTCTTGTAATAGACAAAAGATCGATAGGCGTGAAAAGAAAACTATGTTGGAGAAAAATAAGTATAACCTATAGAAAGTTACAACATAACATATTTTCATAAAACATCGATTTTTGACACATTTTTCTTATCTCAATGCGTTACAAATCAACGACATTTAACCAAAAAAAATTGAGGTTAGTTTTAAACCTAAGAGGATGATTTCATAGATGGCGCTTATCAAGTTTTTACAAACAACATACAAGTTATTAATTAATTATTCGGATTACAACTTAATTAATTTCAAGTTAGTTTATAACTTTCGTAACAAAAATGAGTATGCTAATCAACATACATTCGTAAGTACACTTGTTATAACAAAATATTAAAGTATTAATTGTAAATTTTATCGTCAAATAAAATACATGTAAATGCAATAATCAAAATAGGTATATAAAGGCTGTAAAGGACATAAAGCCTTGAAAAATTACAAAATAACACACATAATAATTATCCTTGCGTTGCTTTACAAAAAGCAGTTATAGTATTTATAGGTAGAAAAAATAACAATTATTAGTAAATAATATTTAACATGTAACAATAATGGTCTAAGCGATAACATGCAAAAATATGGATTTAAATTGGCTATGTAAATATTAGGGATTTCTAATAAAATTGTAATGAAGTCTTGAAGATTAAATTTGTGAATTAAGCGTAGGATATTATAACTCCGATGTATAGATGGCGCTATTCTGAACTTAGCATTTTTTAATTCAGTTCTTTGAAAAATCTTTATTTAAAATTATTAAAGAAAATTCTTTAATTGTGTTCTGTTGTTAGTAATGTTCTGTTAATTATCAACTATATTTTTATACATCCTACTGCCGATTCACTGTTTGTTAAAGAGTAATATCAATAAAAATGTGAATTGATTTTTTTATGACGTCATAATAGTATTTGAGTTTGTTAGAATCGAATACCGCTACTTCTTTTTAAGAGTTTAAGTCACAATATTTTTTAAATCGATAACATTATCTCAAAATTTAGTTGACATTATGTTTACAACAAAATGTAAGGAAATTTAAAATATAAATATAACAACTCGTTAATAGACCTTACTGTATTTGATTCTAACAATCATTTTGTTCATATGAAATTACAAAAATGACACCTACATATATTTAACTAGAATTAAACATTCAGACAATCATACATGTCACGTCTACTTATTTGGTCTTTGAATACTAAAACAATTCCACACATTTTTACATGTAGTTATTTTCGTCTATTTCTAATTTTGTCTACAAAATCAGTCTATGTGTTTAGAAATGAATAAATATTGCGTACATAATCAACTTCATGCACTAAATCCGAAGTTCTCAATCTTTTTAGGTCTCCCTTAATTGTATTTTACCAGGTTTAAGGTGCCCAATAGTGTTACTAAAATATTATGCAAAGCAAAATTAAAGTTCTACTTTTGAAACCTTTTAGATAATAAAATAAGGGGATAAGGAACTACCTCTTCGGCAATGAATGAAGATACTTGTTTTTGTATCTTCGCGCAAAGTCCCTTACGGGGTAAGCAGAGAGTATCGAGTATCAAATTTTACGGGGTCCTGGCAGACCAGCCATGAAGTTACTTTAAATATTAATTAAAATAATAAATTCTTGACGTAGTTTATCCAAAAATTCGATTAATCTCACTTCTAATTATAAAGAAAACTTCTAATGTTCCAGATTCTACCTATTTTCATCCCTGGAGGGGAGACTTTTGATTGAGAACCCCTGCACTAAATCTAAGCTTAACGTATAATAAATAACAATACCAGCATAATTGAAATAAGCTACAGAAGTTTTATATAAAGTATGCATAAGCAATTAGTTACAGTTAATTTAATGAAGTTGTGAAAAAGCACTTGGGATTTTCAAATAAAATATAAAACCTTTATCAAACGTATCATAATTATTTTAGATATAGTTTAAATATTAATCGTCAAATAGGAGTTGCTATAAGTTTTGTTCCCACAAAATAAAATGTTCAAATTATATACTAATTCCAATGTGAGGTTTCATAAAATATAAAAACCTTTGTAAGTAGTTGATTCTTATCTGTTAATTTTAAACTTTGAACAAAAATCTAATCAGGGTGTTTTAACAGAGATAAACAAAGGTGGTGATTCTGCAGTTCACAAACTAAACTTATTTTAGATGCATGCTATCTTGTCCAAATGAAACATAAACAAAAGAGATGGAACATTTTAGACATGTTACATTAGTCCGGACATGTCACATCACAATTTGTTTTTAAACGACGTTTTGCGAGTGGTAGATTAAACGTTTTTAGAAATGTGTACAGACTAATCTGACAGCACTAAAAGTGTTTTGTCTCTTTCTATTGCTTTCGTTGAAAGAAGATAGCGATAACCTAATATTTGTTTAGGTGCGCAATTACCACCAATAAGAGCAGTTCTTGCTTTAAATTAAAAAAACGATATTATATTTACTTTTCGAATGCACGACAACAGCACATAAGCTGATAAGTCTCAAGAACATTATACTCTTTCTAAAGACCCTCAGTCTTATGGATCATACGTAAGTTTAACAAATTAACATTTATCCTGGTCGAAGTAACCCTTATGGAGATGAGACCCAAAATTTTAGGCATTCAAGATCGATAAATACAAAAAATCGAATTAATTTTTTTTGTTACAATGAATCAGTCCTGTTTTCTCATTTTTAAGTATTTATTATCAATTAAACCGTTTTATATGAGATAGTCTATATTCATAATTCCAAGGGTAAAAAATTAGTCAATGTAAACATTAATAATCGTCACATAATATACCATATAACTAATATTATGCTGGCACAGTAAATAACAATTAAAATATTCTAAAATTGGTTCTGATCCGTTCCAAGCTCAAATACATATACCCTTTGGATTTGTGAAAAAATATATCAAAACTCTTCAGTTGAGGCCTTGATAATGATTATATGTCCCCATATATTTATATGCCATAAAAACAAGTCAATGATCGAGTTTCTTCCTTTGAATAGTTTTAAAACACACTATTATATCCTACAACATCCATAACTGAAAGGTGGTATATGGCCCTTAAAAATGTTAGTCGAATATATAAATGGCATAAAGATACCTTGGCATGAAAAAAATAGGTTATTGACCTTTTAGCATTTACTTTCATAAAGGTCATTGACCTATTTTTTAGTACATACATTTTATAGTACAGTTTGTAGTACATACATAAATTTGATATTCCTCGTACTACATTTTAAAGTATGAATATTTTTCCAAAAACCAAAGTGAACATTCACGCATCATCCCAGGTCTCGATGGAGCCATGACTTTACCACAGCACGGATGACTTGCCACCTGGTGGATTTCTCACTCTGACTGATGTCTTTGTATCTAGTCCTTCTAATTCCTCTGTAAAAAGAAATTTATTACATATACTCATAGTTCTCTTTCCTTATCACTTCCAATAGGATATCTTTCATTCATATGTTTATTATTCAAGTATTAATAACAGTGCAGCCTTTTCATATCTGATGATGATGCAATGCACCCTATCAACTGCAAGAAAACTGCCTAAGGTATGGTAATGTTTTGCGAAATTACTTTTGTCCACATGTATTAGTATATTTTGGTAAGATACAAAACGTCTGAACGCCGGTAAAAGAGGTTCACCTCAGAAATATAGTTATCGTCGAAAAAGTCATATTTGTCAATGGAATCTAGAAACCAGAAAGACCTGTAATGTGGTCAAACTCTGTAATAAAAGTAAGAATGTGGATCAAGGATTCCCACGCTTAAACTAGAATGATAATGGTCGCCTATTTGGGTTTGGGATATAAAACCTTTGAAATTTAAGTAAACGGCTTTGTATTGTACACCATGGCTCAATAAATATTGAAATGTTCCCCTATAGATGAAATTAAATTACCAAAATTAATGTATTTAAACCGGGGTACAGCAATGGTAAACACTGATATTTTAGTAGTAGGAATAAGTGAAGCACTGCTATCACTCCAGACGACTCGCAACACTAGTTTAATGGATAGCTTCTATTTGAAAAGTCCCACAATCCTAATAGGTAACGAATCCAAACAAAATTATTAAATTTGCAATTTCCCGCCAAAAAATGTATACGTATTGTGGCGTGACAAAACAGGCAAAATAAATACTCAACGTACGTTTAGTAGTGTGTGTATTGTTGATGCTAATAAAAACAGTTTAGTGGTGTGTGTTGGCTGGAGTTGGTATATTTTTTTGAGTTTTAGCTTCCAGTAAGTCCAATTCATTCATTGCGCACTATTTTGCCTGTTTTGTCACACCATAAATACGCATTCATTTTTTAGAGGGAAATTTCAAATTAAATAATTTTACTTGTTTTTAAGTATGGATTTCCGCAAAGTAACGCCTTCTTCTATCAATTATAATAATTGATAATTATAATCTTATTATAATTATCAATTATTATAATTATAATAAGATTATCAATTATTATAATTATAATAAAATTATATTGAGTGTGCCCAGGGACTTTAGCTTGGTTCCACTCGCACCTTTTCTTAGCCGAGAATCGCTAAGGAATCCCGCCTTCTTGGTGAATATCACCTGTGCTCGAACTAAGAGATTTATTTACTTTCGTTTTTATCTGAACTGGACTTAAACTCTTACATGGAAGGTGTTTCCTAATAAATATAATTAGAGTGTCTTCAAGGAAAGAGTAAATAGGTACTTTCTAACTTATTACTCTTACATCTCTGATCTCTTCTTCTCTGTTAAGTTAGAGTATAAAAAATCTAGATTATTAGTTGGAATCTTCATAACCCTTTAAATATGAGAACTAGACTTACTGCTGATGGAGAATGTAGAGTTCTGCAGATCTCGCTGGCCGGGCTCCCGCATCTTGCGGCCCGTGGGCGTGCTGCAGCCCGACACCGACACGCTCTCCAGCTGCTTGTTCACCGCCAGCAGCTCTGCAGACATACACAAAGGATGTATTATGGGACTATTCATTAGTCGAAGCCCTTCTCCTTATGGTGCGTAACATAGTGTAAGGATCCTACACCTATTCGATGGAAAAGGTAAGTGAGGTTTTAGATAGTGGTTGCAAAGAAAAAAATTGAGAGAATATCTGATTCTATGGGAAAACTTTATAAAGTTACCCATGTTAACTACCATTACCACGGTTACCATGTTAACCATGTTATATGTTTGCCCATGACGTCGTCAACGTAGAATAGTTACGTCTTTCATATAAACTTTCATTCCCTATTATAGAGTATATTATAGAGTGTAGGGTATAAAAATAGCCTTTATATGCATTCAGATCTTAAGCTATATGCATTTTAAATTTATTTAAAATCGATTCAGCGGTTTAGCCATGAAAGAGTAACAAATAGACTGTCGCATTTAGTCATTTTTTGCTAGTGTCTAAGTTTTTTTTAAGAATATACTAGCTGAGGCTTATCATGTCTAATTTAGGATTGTGCAATAAAAACAAACTTACAATTGTGATCATTTTAAATATTTTTGTGAATATAATAGTTTTTCTAATATTGGGTATGGCAATAATATCATGTCAAATTCCTGTTCAGAGCCCTTACCGTGAGTTTACGGCCTGTCAAGTTTACTATGCTCGCTACCGTCGCTGTCAATTACTTGTATGAAAACTTCGAATAGCACATCTATTGGTAACTTTACTTTTACTTAAACTTACTTTACCAGTATTTTTAACGAGACAAGTAGTGTCAAGCTATGAGCATCAAATTTGAAGTAGTGCCAGTTTTATTAAAAATACAGTTACAGTAGTTTAAAATAATGCTAGTTTATGTATTTATAAAGGACAGTTAAGTACACGTTTTTTCACACGAACCTTCCCTGGACAGTAATAACAACGATTAAAGAATTTGGGATATAACTGTGATGCGTAGAGCAAGTGAAATGGTAGAATTCATTTTTATGAATAAGACAATAAGATATCTCGATGACACATCGGAATTAATGAATATAATTAGCCTATAATAGTTACCGTCAGGAGTGCCGTTGGTGTCAACGTGGTAGTGGTGATGGTGATGGTTGTTGGTGTCCCGCGCCGGGGACACGGGCCGTGGGGCGCCG
>NJDD01006209.1:16651-61742 GCA_002245505.1 Calephelis nemesis | reverse complement strand
GGGGGACTCCGACATTGTCGGCAGGAACTTGCCGAAACCTGGTAACCAATCACAACTGATAGTTTCGCCACTTCCATCATTTTTCTTAGTCATACTATGTCCATGCCAAAAAGTAGAATATAATATACTGAATATCGCCTCTGTGGTCAAGCGGTTCGGCGTCGACCTTGACTTCTTAAGGACCCGGGTTCCATTCCCAGGTCGGGGCAACAAAAATAATTTAAAATATATGTATTTTCAATGTTCTAATAAAAATAAGGTTGCCTGGGACTGGATGTATGCCAGGTTGGCGATAGGCTTGCCACCTATCACATTATTAGGCTTAGCGTCTTCGGCTAATCGGCACACAGTAGTGCATGTAGTTAAATTGCACTTGGTATAGAGCTACATCAGGTGTGTGAATATAGAAACATACAACTTCATGATGATCCTTGTGTGTAACAGGTGCGCGCGCAACTAATAACTTTTTCTTTGCTCTGCAACTTCATACTGTAACTTTTGTGTGACATGTCTTAAAATTTCACTCTCATCATTTCTTCATAACGCACCTAAAGAAGTATAACTTCAACAAAAAATGTTGCGATTTAATAGATCGGGGGCTATTTTTGTATTAAGATAGCGAACAACATACTTGACATAATAATGTTTGACGGTAAGTGAAAACCAACAAAAGTGAATACAATGGACGTTACAGATGCGTAGCGTACCTTATAACCGAAGTCTTCGGTCATGATAAGATGACGAACTTAGATTTAATTATTTCCTTACCTTCAGCCACACGTAGTTCACCATCATCAAGACAAACACGTCCATTGACGATCACATATTGTGGGCTTCCTACAACGTTTTGACCCTGAAAGTAACACAAAGTTCTATTAGGGGGACGATCATAAAATAAGTTTGCACTTATTACCCGTGCTCCACGTAGGGGTTGCTAAATAAGACAAGATATAAAAAGTGCTAGAAATTTGAACAAACGTGACGTTTACTAAAGAATTACTAACGAGTTCATTGATTACTGATATAGAATTAATTACAATATTGGGTTATTATTATTATCAACCCGTAGTGTGAGAGTCCAATGATGGGTTTCATAAGTTACTACGCTCGCACATCACAAGCCGGTTCCCACCATGTGACTTTCTTGGTTCCTAATCCTGGATGAGTTACCTCGAAGATGTTGAAGTTGAGGGCGTGGTGGTGTGTCTGTGCAGATATGGTGCGGGCAAGGCGTGGGTCTAACACCCTGTGACGTCACACGCCTGTACCAATTACCTCGAAGATGTTGAAGTTGACGGCGTGGTGGTGTGTCTGCGCGGAGATGGTGCGGGCGAGGCGCGGGTCCCACACCCTGTGACGTCACACGCCTGTACCAATTACCTCGAAGACGTTGAAGTTGACGGCGTGGTGGTGTGTCTGCGCGGAGATGGTGCGGGCGAGGCGCGGGTCCCACACCCTGTGACGTCACACGCCTGTACCAATTACCTCGAAGATGTTGAAGTTGACGGCGTGGTGGTGTGTCTGTGCGGAGATGGTGCGGGCGAGGCGCGGGTCCCACACGACGATGTCGGCATCGCTGCCGGCGGCCACCACCCCCTTGGCGGGCCACAGGTTGAACNCGAGCCGCGGTCGTGCTCGTCACCGACACGAACCGACACGGGTCCATCATGCCTGCACATAATAGCTCAACCTCTTTTATGCTATATTTTTTTCCACAGTTAGAAATCCACTTGCATGTTCACTCGTGATAAGAGATAATAAAAACCTTAATCTCTATGACCAGGTTTTTTGGGCTACGTACAATTATGGGAGTGGCAAGCACTGAAGCTATTGTGCCAGTAACAGGTAAGGCGGTAAGACTGCCGAACTGCTGCATAGCTCTGGCCTCTGGTGCTTAATAGTAAGTATTGTACTTATAAAGCAGTAGACTTTCGTGACGACTGTGTATTACCTAGTTACCTCTTTGCCTATGCCGTTAGGGGCTAACGTCGTAGGCAGAGAGTATCGAGTGCCAAATCTCACGATCCTTGCAGACCCTCCTGGCTTTTTCCACGTTCATTGCCCTTTTCATACAAACACGCCCGTTTCGGAGGCCTTTAACACCATCCTCGGATATTACCCGAGCAATTACGTCAATATTTTTTTAAATGTCTTAACTCCTAATTTTGGTGCACCCTATCCCATACTATTTGTTTAGGTTAGACATTTCTTAATCTGTTAACGTAGTGGTTGCTGAATATTTTAATATTCCGACTTCGTTACCAACTTTGCTTTAAAAAATCGGTTACTGGCTCTCGGACTATTAACTATGATTATTTGATTATTATTAATTATTATTAATTTTGTTGCTTACTCACTAAACTAATTTTAAACTATCGCTATCTTCTTTCAACAAAAGAAATAGAAAGAGACAAAACATTTTTAGTGCTGTCAAATTAGTTTGTAGTTGTCATATCTTAAAATATTACCAGTGTTGACAGCCCTCTGCCATAAAACAGACATTCTGTCTTCTACACCGTTGACGCCGTTGGGTATCTTGGAGAAGTTGTTTTTGCCCAACTCCTTGTCTTTCTCGTGGAATGTGCAATTGTCACTCGCAATTAACTGCAAATCATCCCTGGAAACAAAGGAATCATTTATGAGTTTATGCTTTTGGTATTGAAAGCTAGTCCATTTACGACCTAAAAAATATTTTGTTTCATAATTTCTTAATAAAAAACTAGAAAATTTATGTTTTCAATTTTGTAATAAAAAATTCGCTTCTGTCATAGTCTAAGAGCCGGTGGGACATCGACCTTCACCGATCTGATAACCAGATGAGACATATTTTTTATCAAATATAATTTATAAACAAATATGCCCATAATTACTTGCCTGTCTGAAAGTGCTCAAGTGTGAAAAAAATCTCATCTGGTTATCAGATCGGAGAAGGTCGATCTCCCATGGTCTCCTCTACTATCACATTGTAAAACTTAGTATCTTCGGCTAGTCGTAGATAGTTGTGCCTCTGCCTACCGGTTCGGGGGTGTGAAAATACTTTTTTTTCTTTATGTCCATATCTTTGATTTATACCCTAAACACAAGCATAAAATTTGCATAATTTGTGTTTAAATCAGGTCGTGCAATTTGCCAAGAGATATTCTATTTTACGTAGTTGCTTACCAGACTTTATCAGGGTAAAATGAATTATTATAAAAACCTTCATTCAACATTGCAGTTACTGAGGGCACACATTTTGAAAAAAATATTTGCCCATGATTAAACTCGGTTTTAACTAAATGTATTTAAAATCAAAACTGATCTGGCAATTTAGCCATGAACGCGCAATAGACAGATAGACTTTCGCATTCATAATATTAGTATAAGTATGGTCAAGAATTAAAATCTTAAGTCTGAGACGAGTTTTTGCATAACCATTTAGGTCCCCACTCCGCAGTTTGGGTATACGACTATGGTTGCCATATTTTCTTGCTAGTGTTGGTATTCATAAACGTATTGAGTGTATTACATAATATACTAAATTATATCACGTTATCTTAGTTGTATATCGGTAAGTAATTATTAATCATGTGTTAAAAATCTCATTGTTTCTGGCATAAAGTAATTGCTCCTACTTTTATTGTTACTTTTAATTATCTGAATATCCGCTTGAATGTTGATCGATAAAAAAAGTATTGATATCGACTAAGAATGTATATAAATATGGAATAAATGCGGTAGACCGCAACCGCTGTTAAATTTTAAAGCAATAAATACATTTTGTTACAAGCGTTAAGTTTGTGTTATTGGAAGAAGACTACACTAGCCACTACAAAAAAAACTTGAATAGACGTAGCCTGTACTGAAGTTGACAACCATCAATATCGTCACGTCTTCGCTTTTAATTTCAAGTTAATTTATTTATTTTTCTTTTATTTAGTGACACTAGCGCAATATGAGCTATTACGTGACATCTTAAGATCCAATTTTGTTCGCACACTGTTGTAAAAATTTATATTTAATTTTTTATACATAAACTTTTGTTAGATGTTAAGTTTTCACTACGATGGTATTGCTAATTATGTGCTCATAATACTAATACTAATAATATTTTTTAAACAGCAAAAGCCAGCAAACAAACACACGGCTCCCAGATAGCAAGAGATATCTGTGACCTATGTACACCATAGATGTTTACCTGGTTGCCGAGGTGTTAGGCCTATTGTGCGAGTCTATCGGCTACCATACCTTTCGGATCTAAATATGACACTATCATTATGGCTGCAGGAATAAGTAAGGCCGATACATGTTGCTGCAAGGCACTCGACTACAAGTGGTCCTGTCGGTAATGGTCCATTTTGTCTTTGTTCGACTTTTCCGCGTAGGAAGGTAGATGGTCTATTCGAGGAGGCTACTTACTCAGCTAGCGCTTGGATCATGACTTCTGGAGTAGAAGGATCTGGTCTCAGTGGAGGAGACAGGACGTGAGCAGCCGCGTGTCGGAAGCAAGCGTTCCTGTAATGAGTACCTGAAATGAAATAGTTCGACTAGTTTAGTTTTTTTAGTCTCATACTTGGCTTCTTGAGAAGTCCTCAAGAAGTCTGGTTAAATCCGGATTGGGCAACAAAAAAATAGAAATGTGTATTTTAAATTTTCTACAAAAATGACTTTGTCAGGGTATGAATATGTGCCGCTTGGCAATAAGCCTTGACATCTATCACATTTTTTTTATGATATTGGAAGGCAAACTAGCACACGGATTTCCTGATAGCAAGAAATTTACGCCGCCTAGGAACACCAACTATAAAAATATTTGGGAATATTTGCACCTATACTTTCTTTGTTAATTTGTTTCTCTAGTACTCTAAAAGTTTGTACCATCAGTTCCTACGGTGGCAGCTAGAGTTTCTCCGAAAATCGGTTGTCGTTGTCGGCGGCGAGCGATCCGCAGCGCATCCACTGCACTCTTAGACATCATGTGCACTATGTAGAGAGGAGCGTTTGTCTGGAAATTGAATTTTATTTGAACCTTTATTGAATAACAATTGAATAATTGAATTTTATATAATTTCAATTTGTATACCTTTAACTAATATTTTTACCTAGAATGTGTAATGAGTTATCTCTTACACAAATGTAGACATATTTTTTGTTGGCATGTAGGGAGCGTTCTTCTTTAGTGGTTTCAGGTTCAAAGTTAAAATAGCTAGTTTCCACTACACCGAACTACAAGCTGGCAACAAATAGGTTGCTGCCAGTTTGTAACCCAGTTTTCAAATTACGTTAATCAGTTTTACATACATTTTTTGTGTGATATGTGCAGGGCCGTATTTAAGGGAGGGCGAAAGGGCCTCTACAAACAAAAAAAGCCCTAACTTAAAATCTTTAAAATTTCGACTAACAAACATTAGTACACATCTTTTCCCTTGATTTTTCTTAAATGTTTAAATAAAGAACAATGTTCTTTTGTTTATTACTATTTTTTGGTTTTTTATTCTTTTGTCTTCAGAAGACTGAAAAGAATTTGGCCAGGGGGTCTCCACTCCTTTGTTCCCCGAGTCCTCCAGACCTCTACATTGAAGAAAAGCCTGGATACTGGTCATGTTTGAACGCCAAAAATTTGCTCGAAAATAAAAATTCAGTTATTGCATTTCACTTTTTAAAAAAGATCAATATACAAATCGGGACTGCCAAAGAGAGACTAGGACTAAGTATTTATGTGCAGTGTCTACGTTTTGCAATATTCATAATGCATTTTCATCTACATCATTTTCAATTACCACTTTACTCACAATTACCAATTGTTTTGACTGCACTACACTTTGGGTCTAGGTGTTTCTATTATATTTACTCGAAGATATTTAACAAAAACCAGTAGAGTCAACGAAATGTTCGTTAATGGCGTATTCTTTGGCTTGAAGTGTTCAGTTCCTTCTGTCATGTATTTAAAGATATTTTACTTCTGTTACCTGGTTAGCGATGACACAGGCGCGGTTGACAGCCTCCGCTTCAACCTCCTCGTCCCGGGAGAGCTGGTGACCCTCGGGGCTGGTGACGCCTGCCGCTAGTAGCTTCTCAGTGTTGTGAGCTATAATGTTTCCATTTTCTGCGTGGACCTGAAAGTTTATACATCAAATCTATTTTAGGCAACAGGAATAAAAATTAGAAATACTGTAACTGTATCTTATTACAGTCAGGCAAAAGGTATGTGGATCAGTCAGTAAGTCTCTGTCAGTAAAGACCTGCATTGATAGGTTCTATGACATATCAAAGTAATTTGCTAAACATAGACTTTCTTTTTAAGTTTTCTGTTTAATAGCAAAAACCTCATCGAAAATGCAAGGTTAAAGTTAAAGTTTAGAGGAATAGCTTTCCCTAATGTCATTGTAGCGTTTGAATTTTAAACTTGTTGCTTGCCCTTCCTCTTTCTTCTGGGTTGAAAGGTCTTTACGAGCTTCTTTTTTATATTCCTGTCCATGACTTGTAGTTTATAAATGTCTTTAATGACTTTCACCAACCAACTCCTTTTAAAATGGACCTGATAAAAAAAATCCTGGGAGATTCAAAAACCTACCTGAGGCAAAGCCTTCAACTTGACGCAGGTTTCAAAAGCCTTGCAAAGTTCGTAGTCATTCAGCATCCATGCATCCTTGTACGCCATGAACATCTTGAAGGAGTTGACTCCATGTTCCCTCACCAACTGCTCCATCTCCTTCTGGACTGAGGGGGACCACCAGGTCACACCCACGTGCAAAGCGTAATCGCAACACACCTGTAAATTTTTTTCTGTTAATCTCACTTCAACAACTACTGCTTTTCAAATTCTTAGGAGTTTCAGTAACTTTTCCAATGATGCTAAAAGCGTTTCATCCATGAGTCCATTCCTTAAGAAATTATGATGCCAAATTAATACATGGGGGTTACAAACAAAAATGTTAAGGCTTCATAAGTAAGTTTGCTGACTGAGAAGTAAGACTTTCAGTACCAAACGACAAATGGGAGCAACGACAAACTGGAACCAGCCATTGCAGATGTCTACCTAGCTGGATGATTGAAATAGTATTTATTTTAATGTATTTATCTTCTAAGCGTTGGTTGTTTGGAAGAGATCGCTTGTTAGCGATAAAACCGCCTTTTGTATAAAATATGTTTTTATAAATGTAATATGTAACAATTTCATGTTTTAGTTGTACAATAAAGAGTTTATTATTATTATTATTATAGTTGAATCTTTCGGCCATTTCCGTGTTGGTCAGTGTCTCCTATGAAGAATATTTCCTATCTGCCATCCTGCCAGACTCGTCAGAAACTAAGGTTAAATGGGTCATTACTAAAAAGACCAATGGTAGTAAAGTGACCTGCTGCAACTTGTCCATGTACATGCCTGCCTTGTATTCCTGCCGCCATACCAGTGACATGTTCCGAGCCGGATGGTAAGGTAGCCGGTAGACTATACAATAGTCCGACTACACGTAACAACTCAATACCTACATTTATGCTATCTATAGGCCATGAATGTCTCTTACCAACAGGAAAGCAGTGTGCCTCTATCTTATTACACAAAAAAATCTAAATTCGTATATGACTTATCTGGTAGTAGATGGAGTTGTTACATACCCACTTAAAAATACTAATGTCTGGCACAACAATGAATGCCTTCTCTGACCAGGTCAGCTTAGTGGGTTAACAATAAAAACGTTTCGTAAACGGCCCTTAGTAATTTGGACACGGAAGTTTTAACAGTACGCGATAAAAGTACTTAAAACAACTACACGCATACCAAAGTTGGATTTAAATTAGTGAAAGTAAGTGATTTACATAATTAATCGAGCATTTAGAAACATCCTGTTCAACATCTTTTTATAACCAACCTGTATATTAAAACTAGCGAGAATTGGACCGTGTTTGCTTTGATCTATTTATACGTTTTTTGACTGAATGAATTACTAAATCGTGCTATCCAAACTTGTAAATTAATAGTCTATGAACTATAATATTACTATGAAAATACATTTTTGGATGGGCTACAGAAAAGTTTTCTTGCGAAAGTTTTACCTAGTCTAGTCTGAAACACGACCACGACAAACACTAATGATTAAGCAATTTAAGCGACTGATTGCCGGACTGCACACAGAGAATATCTTTACTTTGTCTAATTTACCATGTTATTTTAATTCTAAGCGATGGGGTCATCACATCCTTATACCTAAAACAGTATAACCGGTATTATATATGAAACATTATCAGTACCTTGTTATCAGCTTTCTGTCGCCAATTGTTGTAAGCGTCAAGAAGAGACTGTCCTTTCTGCGGCAACACGAAGTCAACTGGAAAGAAGATATTTTTGTTTTAGTAACTGGTAATGTTTGTAACACTTATGTTTACAATTTTGATAGTTTCCGTAAAAATTAAGTTGATTTTAGATATATTCGACTAATGGTCGAATAATTTAATTAATCAAATAAATTAATAATATTTAAATTACACAAACTTAATTTTAAAATCCTCAGCAGCTCAAATGGTTAGAGCATTCGTCGGCTTGAGACGAAAGGATCAAATTCTGTCTAAAGCGAAATTTGTTCTTTCCTTAAAATTTATAGTTAATTATAAATAAATATTCCAGGATAAGTCACACAAATTAAATCTAACTTCAAAGTAAGAAAACTATTTGCTTGTGTTATGGGTGTTAGCCAATGATACTAATACATAGAAATACTTAAATAGATACTAGAATAAATTAAACAAATTTATGATTTTCACATGAAAAAATAGGTTTTAAAGGTACCCTTGTTGCCCATTTATTATAAGTAAATTGCAGAAAATAAATATGCCTGGACAACTTACATTAATTGAATCTAACCCCAACGTAAGCATACTATATGCATGTGTTTCAGGTGCTAGTCAATGATACTAGAATACTTACTTAGATACTAGAATAAATTTAATAAACACCTAGGCTCGAGCCTAGGTGTTTATTAAATTGCAGACGTCTAAAAGTTCATAACACAAATGCCTGCTCCCGTCGGGAATCGAACCCGAGCCTCGCCTCGGTGTAGTTAGGCGTGTACGCTAACCACTCGACCAACGAGGCGGTCAATGCATTATCATAACGTCTCAATAATAGATAAAAGTTAACGCTCTATTAAAAATTTTGGTGTCTATGTAAACGCAACTTTTGTCATTAGGAAACCTGTCTGCTTGATTGCTTTTTAATATTTACAAAAATTACAACTGAATATCCACTTATAGAAAAGAACCACACCTACCATTTGAATTTTCCAATGAAATTCAACAGATATTTCGACTTCCATACCTTTCCAGCATAAAATAAGAGTTGATGCCAACAGGCAGCACAAACTTACATACATTATCATTGTATTTTAATTTAAAAAATGTATTTAAAAAAAATAACAGTTGAGACAGGTTATTGGGACGCTTCTAAGGATTTTTTTCTGTTACTGCATATAATAATAATATTTATTTATTACTCTTTACAAAAATTGTCTCTTAAATTAAGTACACCTTTGCTAATATTTTAAAATACTTAATAATTTAAAATACGGATTAAAACATTTGTCTACCCCAGGCAGAGAGTGCCGAGTGCCGAGTGCCAAGTGTCACGTTTCCTAGGCAGGAAACTTTCTTCACATTCACAACACTTCTCATACAAATACTCATCGACTACTACTTCATCGACATCGGTCCAGTCGTCTAGAAGGAGTTCAGTGACATATACACTCACAGAAGAATTATATATATATAAAGAAGATATCTATTTTGTCAACACAACATTAACATAACAACACACCACTATCATAAAAGTGGTAGAGTGCTATTATCTATTCAATAAAATTACAATAGCGGCAGAACATTCGGCAAGAATAGCGAAGGACCAGTAACATCAATGGCCGGAATTCTAGTCCACGTGTACAAGTCTGTCTGCTATCCCACTTACCACAAAAAATGATAACGGCAAGCACTGGCATTGGTGGCAAGAAAGTGGTAAGGCGGTGGTACCAATCTGTGAAAACTGCAAAGCATTCTAGCCCCTCGTAAGAATATTGTAAGGATAATACTTCTTTGGTGTTCAATATAAAAAAAATACTCACTAATGGTGGTAGTGCCACCAGCGACGGCTGCCCGGGTTCCTTTGTAAAAGTCATCAGCGGTCCTGGCTCCCATCATCTCCAGCTCGAAATGGGTGTGGGGGTCGATTCCACCAGGCATCACCAACTTGCCCGTTGCGTCAATAGTCCTTGTGCCCCCAGGGATGATGAGGTTTCGCCCAACTTGCCTAGAAACAAGAAAGATGAAGAAAAATTAATTTTGATTCTTCTCCATTCAACTGTGGGTAGGGGCCGATTCCTAGCTAATCCTACCAATTGCTGATTATTTTGTAAAAAGCAAGAAGTCTTTATGCTGATGATAATATTTTTTTACTTTCCTAAGAAAAGCAATACCATGGAAAAATGGAAAATTTTACTTGAACCTCTTAATTCTTTGAAGTATTTTTTTATTTTTTGCACTAAACTAGTGAGATTTACGAATGGTAAAAGGTGTTGTCTATATCAAAAATCTCACTGAAGGTGTTCAGATTTTTTTAAGATATTGAAAGGCAAACGGGCACACGGATTTCCTGATGGTAAGGAATTCACGCCGCCTAGACACTAAATGTGGTAATCGTGCGTTGCCAACCTGAGGCCGAGATGTTAGGTGTCGAGCAAAATTTAGTTTACCGACTACCTTATCCTCCGAACCGGAACACGTCAACGGTAAGCAACTAATGCGGTGGTACCAATCCGGACCAAACGCTGCGAAACTCTACCACCTAGTTAAAGTAAGTTTATGCTCGCACGTATCCTCGAAGAGGTAGGCTACAACCAGGGCACACATGATAGTCAAAGGTGATAAATCTTAAGATGTGAGAATTTTGCCACCAACCATTTATCAAATTTGTTGTATTTATCAAATCCCAAAACGGGGTTTGGAAAACTACTAAAAATGTTTTACGTAATTAATGAGCGTGCCTTAACAGGCAACCTTGATAAAAAAAACGGGTCGCACTCCGGGAGTGCCGGCAGAAGTGAAAACTTGAATATTTTGGAATACTTAGGGGATAATTTTGCACGAATTGCTTTAATTATCAGTATGAAAGTATTATCATTTATATGGTAGAATACAATATTCATTGATTGAGCTTTCGTACACGAACATTCGCACAAGCGCCCTGCGCCGTCTTACGAATTTTCGATCAGGTCACGTGTCCTGACGCGAGCGAGAAAACTTCTGATTTTTACCCATTCCAAAAAAGTGCGCAACGCCGCTAAAGAAAGCTCATTTAAAAAAAGAAAATACAGCAACCTTGTTAAAACAAAAAGTTTTTTTACAACGTCACTTATAACAGCAAATATTTAACGGTCTTTATGACCATTGTAAAATAAATTGAAATCTTGTATCATAAATCGTAACAACGATGCCATAATAAAAACTAATAAACGCCAGTTAAAAAATCACGCTGACTCACGAGATAGGGAGCCTGGGTACAAAACAATTTGATTAAGTCTTCTTTATGTGCATCATTAGAGTTAATAAAAATCTATTAACTCCCTAAATAGAATGCGGGAGCCCTTTCTATTAATTGTATTTTATTAAAAAAGGTTTATCGTTCGACTTAATAAAGGATCTAGCGAAATAACTAATATTGCCTTCGACTTTAGTTATGCAGAAGTTTAAAAAAAGAAAATAATGTGTTGCAGCTTAGGGTTGCCAAAATATAATAATATGTAATTACAAATTTTGTAATTAAATTTTGTGAAGTTATATCATTAATACGTATTTTAGCATGAAAGGAAATTTTTCACACTAATTCATAAGTATATAAGATAAATTCAAATAAGAAAGGTTTATATATTAGTTCCTTTAGTATATCCATTTAAAATTTGGTAGTAATACTTGCTTTGGTTTGCGTTGGTAATTTTCAAACACAAAATAATTTGAAACAGTAAAAAAAATCGTAACTTAGTCTTTTATACTTAAGCTACTGCTTTACTTTCTCTTAAATAATGAAATATATAAATTTTTGACAAAAAAGAAATAATGTGGTCATTATTTCTTTATTCTTTATAAGAAGGGTTATTTTATAAATTAACCACGCTGTAAATAATGTCGAAAATTAGTAACGTTTTTCTTATCTTTTGGTTTTCTTCGAGAACATACAGCGAATAAGCACACGTCTTTTGAACGCTACTTTTTATAACAGATGGGATCTTAGACTAATAAACATTTTTATTGGTCTAAGACCTATAATTTGTTTTTTGGTGTGTAGTGTCATCATGCCCATGGTGACTCTAGATACATAAGCCAAAAGCCCAATACGGTATTTTGTTAGCTAAGAAACTTTAAAATATAACAAAATGGTGATACCTTATAAACCCAAGTAGTAGAAAGAAAGAAACAAAACACGTTTGATGCTGTCAGTATAGCTTTGGTATAGCTTATATATAATAACGCCGTAAACTCGCGGTATGGACTATGCTGTTTAATCTATACTTCCGAATACATAAAACACTTCAGACTTCAGACTTACTATATCCTGACTTGTCTAAAATATTCCATCTATTTTGTTTTGTTGGAAAAATAGCTTTGTCGTCTGGCGGTCCGGAGTTGGCCTCGACTTCTCGAGGTCCCTGGTTCAAATCCGGGTCGGACAACAAAAAAAATGTATTCTCAATTTTCGTATTTCATAATTTTCAATTTGAACATCTGCCCGGTTGGCGATAGGCTTCTCACCTATCACATGGAACTAACTTAGTGTCTTCTGCTAGTCGTAGGTGCCCTGGTTGTGCCCCTGCATACTTCTTCAGGGATATGGACGTATACTTTTTTTGTGGAAAAAAATAACATACACTTAAAATAAGTTTGGACAGAATCACCACCAATGTAACGCTTACTAGATCGCTCGTTATGAAGATCTCCATTAATTTGAATTAGGAATACAGCTATATTTAGCTATGTTTTTGTTTAGCCTGTCACCTCGTAATGGCGCTGACGGTTATGGTGGCGGATGTCAGCTTGTTACCGCAATAGCTGCTTCCGGTGTGCATTGTGTATGCGCACAACGTCTTATTTGAACATTTCAAATTTGGAATTGGTTTGATTAAAATGTAAATATGTCCACCAATGACGTTTTTATTCCAAGGTTTTGTAAAGAAATATATGTTAAAAGTTATGTGTAAGAAAATAAATAATATAGGTATAAAATAAGTACAATAACAAATAGGGGTTCAGATATGACGACCCCATCACGCGCTGATCGTAATCTATAAATTTAGCAGCAGCACGCACGGATTGATACCACAGCCTTACATATTCCTGAAACCATATCGTCAGTACTCGCCATTATCTTATTCCTCGCTGTTACACTTGCACGCCTTTTAAAAGGTAGAAAAGCAGTTGGCCTGCAAGGTCCCGTAGGTTGTAGACGAACGGCAAAAAAACAGACCTTTATGGAGTCTACATGTCTATTCGTCTTTTTTGCTGGTGCAGAATAGTAGTGGTATTTTAGGACATCCAGTCAAATAGAAATATTATATATCTAGAGTCGGAAAAAAGAACTCTCTTTTATAAATAATAGTACAAAAAAATATTTATCAGCAACATACCTTAATACTTTATTAATAGTACGCAAATGGCGGTCTTATCGCATTTGTATCGAGGAAAATTATACACAAACTACGAATACTAGTAGCAGTAGGTAAAATTAATAAATATAAATATCTCTGGACAAGTTACCCGAATTGAATCTAACCCAAAGTAAGCAAATTATATGATTGTTTTACTCAACGATTCTAATACATGGAAATACTTAAATAGATAACAGAATAAATTTAATAAACACCCAGAACCGGAAATTGTTATGTTCTAAATGTTCATCACACAAATGCCTGCCCCCGTCGGGAATCGAACCCGAGCCTCGCAGTTGTTCGGTGTAGTTAGGCCTGTAGGCTAGCCACTCGGCCAACGAGGCGAGATAATTGAAACTTAATTCAACACAGAGTAAATATTCATTTGATTATGAAACCTAACTATCACGTAGCAAACTGAGGATTAAAAAATAGCATGATAGATCCTCTTCGGTTTTCTTTGATGTTAATTGCTGAGATCCCCATAAAAGTATGAAAAACTGAGTTCATTAAACCCAAACGCCCTTATGATACCGCCGTTCCCCATGATGAGGTTTTGCGTATGGGACTTTGTGTTCAGCAAATTCTAACACGAACATCATTAAAGAGGTTTTTCTCTATAATGTAGTTTTTTTAAGTGACTACTACTCTCTAGTCTAGTGAATCTAGATTCATCCGTTTTTTGTGTATAAGGTTAATAAACAATGAATTTTGGAGATACTTTTTTTGAAAAGCAGGCCCATAACTCATAATTCAGAGTTCCTATATATTTTTTCAAGATCCGACGTATGGCTTTTGCAGAGTTAATAGTGCTAATTTTTGGTACCTATACCTAAACAATGTTTTTTGTGATATTGAAACAAGCAGACGGATTTCCTGATGGTAAGAAATTCACGTCACACAGAGCCAACCATAGACCGGGATGAAGTCCTCGGACAAAAATATTTACCAGCTAACTTACCCTTTGAACCGAAACACGTCAACGGCAAGTGCTGACGTTATGGCGACAGGAATAGGTAAGGCAGGTTCAAACATAGGCCAACTTTTTTTCAAAACCTCAATGGCTATTATAGTGGATAAATGTTTGTATGAAAATCTATTTTACGCTGTCCAAATTACGAGTAAACAGTTAGTGTACTATATTTGAGACTCATACAATTTAACGTCGGAAAGAGGCGTGTATTTCTTACTTTAGGATATCCGTTAGCTTGTTTGCCTTTCCATACTAATAATATTAGATAATGTTAACAATATGTCATTCGCAGTTGTAACATCTTAACAGAGCGGAAGTCGTTGCGATCGCCGTTTCCGTGTGAAATGCCATAAACTTGTAACGAGAGGTGCGTGATCAATCTCATTCATCTTGTACATGACTACAGACCCTCGTGTTAGTTTTGTGATATCTTCACGCTCTTTTTTTAAAACTTGTATAGGGTGAAAATTATTTATTTATTTATTTAATTCTTTATTATACACAATTTATGACTTAAAATATGGACAGTGATAAACAGAAATGCACAAAAGGTGGGCTTATCTCTAGGTCTACAGATTTCTTCCAGCCAACCCTAAAATTTAGAATCTATGATGAAACAGTAGGAGGCATCATGCACAATAAATAAATAACCTAAACATAGAAACAATATAAAAAAAAACTCAATAATGACATACTTTAAAACAATATAAATAAGAAACCTGATAATCACAAATCATTATGCAAGTGTTAAGTAATACTCTTTCAACCGTTTTTTGAAGATGGGCAGGGAAGTGCTATTGCGGACCTCTAGAGGGAGTGAATTCCATAATTTGACGGAACTAAAAGTAAAGGAATTTGAGTGACATTTGAGAACAATGGGAGTGGGATACAGGAAAACGAAGTATTGAGTTACGACTAGAACGACACGGTGATTCACTGGAGTGTAAAAAATTAAAGCGCTCTCGAAGATAAGAGGGGGCAGATGGATTATACAAAATATTGTAAAGGAGACAAAGTATATGAGAGTTCATGCGAAGACGGATAGGAAGCCATTTGAGTTTTGCTCTAAACATAGAAATATGGTCATATTTGCGAAGACCGAAGATAAAACGAATACAGGAATTTTGGAGTTTCTCAAGTTTATTTAAAAGAGTTTCTGTAGCATCGAGAAAACATGAATCAGCATAACTAAGAGTAGGCAAAATGAGAGTTTGAACGAGGGTGATTTTTGTTTTAATAGGGAGGAAATTTTTAAGAGATTGCAGTGAGTGAAAAATGAAATAAATTTTCTTGCTAACGAAATTAACGTGGTCCTCCCAAGAAAGGTCTAAACTAAAAATTACACCCAAGTTGGTAACATTAGGGGAAAGAGGGATCTGAGTTCCGTTATAAACTATTGGGGGCAAGCTGGAATAATCAATGTATTTAAGCATGTGTCTACTTCCTATGATAATCGCTTTGGATTTAAGTGGATTAACTAGAAGGCCAAACGAATCAGCCCAAGAGAAAATTGCAGCTAAATCAGTGTTTAGAGTACGCAAGGCTTCCATTACATCCATAACATCAAAGTGACGGTAAACCTGTAAGTCATCAGCGTATAAATGAAAATTTGATGATATCACTGATGTTGCAGTATTAATAAAAAGAGAAAAAATTAAAGGGGATAATACACAACCCTGCGGAACACCAGCGACGATATCGCACCATCCAGATTCAGCGTCATTAATAGATATAAATTGTGAGCGTCCACGTAGGTAGGATCCAAACCAATTCAAAACTAGGGATGAAAAATTGAGAGCACTAAGGACCCCAATCAGCAAATCAAAATCCACTGAGTTAAACGCACTACTAAAATCCAACAAAACAAGTATGGTGAGAAATTTAGAATCGATTGCAAGACGAATGTCGTCAGAAACCTTAACAAGCGCTGTAACTGTACTGTGTCCCGGTCGAAAACCGGACTGAAAAGGACTTAGCAGATTGTTGTTGCGCAGAAAATAAGACAATTGCTTATGTACTATGTGCTCTAAAACTTTAGATAGGAAGGGAAGTATCGAGATAGGGCGAAAGTCTGAAGGATGTAATGGATTGGATATTATGTTTAAATATCTGGAGATATTTTCAACCAACGACAAAACGTGAAGTGTTGGTTTAAAAATATGAAAGGGCGTGCTCCATTGTTTCGATCATATGAAAATGATAGATAAATGATTAAACTATAATTTAATAAAGCCGACATACAACATGAATGTGGATAGATATAGAAACCCGGGAGACCTACAACGGGTGGTGTCAAGAGTTTCCGAAACCGATGTTTATGAAAAGGGAATGGGGGAATGCATGTTGAGGAAGCCAAGAAGGTCTGCAAGGATAGTGGCATTTAGCACTTGATACATTCTGCCCACCTCGTAAAGGACTTGGCGTGAAAATAGGTATGTAGAAAACGTAGAAGGCTCTTAGTTGTATGTTTTTTTATGTTAGACTACAGGGGCTACTCTGTTTTTTAAAAAATTGGTTTAACGCTTCTTGCGTTAAACTTATAATAAATAATGTGTATTTAATTATTTACATAAATGACATGTCATTAAAATTAAAGTTTGATTTTTTTCTTATGTTTTAAGAGGGATTTGTTCTGACAGAGGCCGAAAGGAAGTGCGGTATTTCGTTTAAATTATTATAGTTGTCCAAAATTTGTATGTTTTTAAGGTGACATAAGGTTTTTGACTAACACTACACGCCACAGCACTATAGTACTGTCGCACTATAGTGATGTATAAGTTTTTATTTATTTGTTGTTATCTATAGCTATATTAATACATGTTGCCAAAACTTTGGACCCCTTTTTACGAAAATAGCGGGGACGCAGAATTATAAAATTTGACACACTTATAGTTTATGTGTAGGAGAAGTGTAGAACGCTAATATTTTTCAATAATAGTGCTTATAAAGTACATTAAATCAATACATAAAACATTACCCACACTACCATGCATTTGACATACACAAACAAATATATTAATGATAACGATAAAAGATCACAGATGGCGCACTAAAAAGTTTGGAAACAAAGTAGTTGGTCTTAAGAAATTTAGATGGCAGTTTCATCAACAAGATATTAAATTTTATTATGGTCGAATTTCGACCAACGGGCGACCACTAGTTAATATTGTTTCATCACCTCTCGCGGAAGTCGTTGCGATTACCATTTCTGTGAGAAATGCCATAAACTTGGAACGAGCATTGCGTGATCAATCAATCTTAATACACAATTTTGTATGCCTATTTATAGATCTCGTAAAAATATCTTCACGCTCTTGATTTTACAAGCGTAAACTTTGTATAATCAAATTCATTCTGTAATTTAATATGTTAAGTACGCGAATCAAAATATTTCTATGTATGTATTAATTTCATTCGTTATGTTACGTAATTTATCATTCATGATTCAGCTAACGCCACTGTCCAACCGCGAGGCTCGGGTTCGATTCCCGATGGTGGCAGTTTATTTTATAAACATCCAGAGTCTAGATGTCTGTATTTCTGGATCAGGGCTTCACTATATCTAAATATAATAATGTCCTGTACTTGTACTTGCCACCTCAATCCTAAGTGGCTGGACCGATTTGGTTAAAAGTTTGTATATTTTAATCGTTTCTGGCTTCAACAACTCTATTGGATCTGGTAGGTGATCCTGCTGTCACCATTAAGGTAGAGACCGCACCTACAAAGTTTGCTTGGTCAGATAGGTAGCGTATAAAATTATAAATAAACGCTGTTCAAAGATACATAATTGGTTCTTATATGTCCAAAGTTGACGTATAACATTTGCATTGTAAGAAGTTTGGCTGCTTAGATAGTAACAGGAACTATGTACAAATTTTGGGCGAATAATGCCGCCTGGGTTTAAACCTGGTGGATACTAGTGTGCACCTAATTATTTCTTATACCTTTTTTACTTTGTTTATTCATCATTTAATAAAGATTTACAATTATTATTATAAAGGACATTAAAATCTGCTAATTAGGTTAAGCAATAAACGTTCTCAACTGTTGCGGCTTGGAAGCCATACGCGGGAAACATCTGTACGTAATGGATAAAAATATTTTTACGTAAAAAAATAGAGGACAAGCACACGGCTCTCCTATAGGTAAGAAGGACACTGCCTATAGACAACATAGATGTTATGGTCCGTCAATATCCGTCCGTCTATTATGCGAGTCTACCGGCTACCCTACGGTGGCGATGGCGCTGAATAAGGGTCAATTCATACTAGCGCAGAGTCGAAGCGTCAAATTCCGCGCGCGAATTCCCTCTAATGCGCGTGAATTCGCGCGTCTTTATTTTCCCTGAGGAAGAAATATGTGCATTATACTGTGGAGATAAGGGTGAATTTGCTATATTAAGTTTCGGATTGTCGCTTCGATTCGCTTCGACTCTGCGCTAGTATGAATTGACCCTAATTCGCGCCGAAAAACAAATCTGTAATCTGATACTTAGCGATATAGCGCGGATTAATTTCCGCGCAAAAAAAAATATTCGCAGTGCGGACACGGTTGAAAATTAGGTAACGTTGGTTTTAATGCGGTTTTTTATTGCTGAGTGATTTAAGAGGAAGGTTTATATATAATAAGAACATAAAAGATTGTCCATTAACGTGATGATAGGACAAAATGCTAGTTTCATTTACAAAATCTGAAGACTATAAAGTTAAAAGTTCCATTTAGTCAATTCTTCTACGGTACCCTAGAAACGGCAGCCCTTTTTGCACAGCAGACGTCACTAATTAGAGCGCAGGTGTTTGACCCGCCATTGTGTAACAGCTGAGAAATGCGCGGGAAAACTGTCAACCGACACGAATACAAAATGTCAAATGTACCTACCTATTACCTATTTATTTTCCAGCTGACTCGCGGCTTTGCTTTCATTGCGTTAAATCAATCGATAAATTATTTTCATTCACACTAAACCGATTTCGATAAAATATGCATACGAATCGTATCCATTAAATATTACTTGAAGAGGCGCATTATTATATTGGTCTAGTAAGCGATAAAAAATATGTGTAGAATGAGGAACAAATTTTAAATGATATGGTTTAGGTGCTTTCAGAAAACTATTTGGAAACTACTTAGACCAAGCGTCCACAGTATTTAAATTTATTATATCGAGTACTGGCATTCAAACTATTACAATTTAAGTAAAGAACACGTGTTTCGTTTCAAAATCATTGTAAACGAGGCGGAACCTGGCAATCTTTGTTTATACATAATAATTAATAAATTACCACAACATGAAATACCAACATATTTATATAAAACTAGATAAAAAAGCCGAAAATTTTGCAGCGCACTAATTAAACTATTATTAACTTTTTATTACTACATTGTTTTAACGAAAGCAATAGAAAGAGACAGGACATGTTTAATACTGTCAAAACTCAAATTAGTTTGTACGACATTACTACATCTTTTTAATCTATTCCTCGAAAACCGTTGATTAAAACCGACACATGTTAACATGTCCGGACTAATCTGCCACGTCTAAAATGTTCCGTCTCTTTTGTTTTTCTTTCATTTGAAAAAGGCAGCATACCTATAAAATTAGTTTAGTTTGTGCACAGCAGTCCACCAATATCTAATGATGGCAACTCAGTCCGACTGATTTATGGATCTTATTTCAAGATGATACTCGATGAGGTGGGTTCACCGACAGCGTCCCTTCGTTCTAACTAGTAGTATATCTGGATTATCAGACTATAGGAACTTAGTGAAGATTATATTCATAGCACTAGTTCAGCGAATTAGGTCAAGTGCCATGACGACTTACTATGTTTCAACTCTCATATGACTCATGTGTGAACTCAGTGACGATATAAGAGGTTTTATCACTTGTGTTTCGCGCATATCACTGTATTACAAAACAAAATCCCCAGTCTGTCTACTATCTGTTCGCGATAAACCCAAAAACTACTGAACGGATTTTCATAGGTTTTTCACCAACGGATAATTTTTAAGTTCTAAATGTGAGCAATCAGTTAAGGTTTTATGTAAATTTATTGCAATAATATTATGGTTTGTTCAAAAATTATTAATATTTAATGATTAGTTTTGGAAAAAGTATAGCATTGTGGATAACTTGAGTTGTAACAAAACAATGTATTGTGGAATTGTTTATTTTTGTTAGATCTAAAAAAAAGTCCGCGATGAAACGTCTATATTTTAAGGATAACTTACTCATATTAAGTGTTAAAACATAATAATGAATTAACCAATATGCACAATATGGCAGCTTATTATACCATACTATTGGAATGGAATATCTTATATATATGGAATATCTTCAAAATTATCGCGCATTGAAAAGTTAAATACTTAAAGTGGAATTACCTACCGCTTAATGAAAACGTTCTGCTATAAGCTGCGTGTTAGATATAAAAAAACAATCCTATTAATATTATAAATGCGAAAGTTGGTCGGTTTGCTTGTTTGTCATTTCTTCACGCAATAACAACTGAACCGATTTTCATGAAATTTGGTACACACATAGAGAGTAACTTGGATTAACACATCGGATAGTTTTTATCCCGAAACAATATTCCTGTGGGACCACGCGTGCAGGAGAGAATTTCACTGTATACACAAACAACTTAACTTTATACCTTTTCACAATACACCTTATTAAACACTTTACGTTAAAGAACAGTGAAACTGGTTGCCTAAAGTATAACATACAGTGGTACTGTGGAAAAGTAAAAGAGTTTACCAAAAAGAATACAATACTTGGAGTTTACTTTAAAAAAGTTTGTAATAAATTATTTACATTGTTTTTAAGCCTCTCGAAATGACTGAGTCTAACCTTTAGTAAAGCCAATAAAAAGTAGCGTGTATGAACTTATGTAACAGAATACATAATAACGTCGCGTGTAAATGCTATTACATCTAAAACAATGAAAGTGGCACAAGAAAAGTGGTAAGAACTTACAGTAATTACTTTTACCACGAATTGATTTGAATAATCATAACGGTCCACTGAACTGTAATTAGGTTCACCATATAGTTGGTATTTTCGAGGACAAATTAAATTTTAGCGTTAAATTATTTTTTCTATTTGAAAAAAAAGTATAGGATTAGAAAAAGAAACAGACGAATTTTTCATGGTAAGAAATACAAGTGGACCATAGATACTAGCAGTCTTAATAAAAATAGACTAGAGTACTTTATGTCTTGATCACATCGTGACAGATAGACAGATATAAATTGGACTTTTACTTTAGTCTATGTTTATTAATAAGTCTGCAAAGGGAGTAATGGCGTATTGCCAGCTTGAGGCTGTGACATTAAGTCTTTTACAAAAGTAAATATACAGATAATATCACCCCCCAGGCCATAACACATTTTTGTTGCAAAAACTTTATCACCGCGTGTTGTAGTCAATATATCTATATCTTACCGTTAACAAAACTGTTTCTATGCCTCCTAATCACACAAAATATGTTGAGCCAGGATTTTATTTACATATTTTAAGTTGTGGTGAATGATCGTAGTACGGGGTTACTAATTACTTATACCGTAGCGTTACGCTTGACTATCGCATTCGCAAGGTTTGGAAGAAAATGGTAATGTATACATGAGAATGGGACGTTGTGTTAGTTCTGAAAATAAAGTAATGTCAGACGAAAGATTGATAAAACAGATGTTTTGAGTGGGATTTAAATTTGGCTACAACGATTCAAACAGCGAAAATCAAATCGAAATTAAAGTAAACTATCCTTTTCTTGTGTTCAAAATCGGTGTGAAAATTATTCTTTCTTTAAAATTTGTGACCATTTAAATACAACTCCCACACACTGTATTTCATTACTATTCATTGTCATGATCACAACATAAATTTTAGAAAGTGTTTATATTTGTTTATGAAAGAATAGGAAGAATCAATTTGCCCGTCAATTGATTTAAATAAACATAACGGTCCACTGAACTGTAACTACAGACACCATACAAGTAGTATTTTTAAGGACATAAATTAGTTTCTACCTATTCAACTATTATTTTTAATTTAATAGCCTCTGTGGTCTAGCGGTCTAGCGTCGGTCTTGATGTCCCGGGTTCGATCCCACACGGGGTCGGGCAACAAAAGAAAAATATAAAATGTATAATATAAATAATAATATGTTCCCGGGATATGTGCTCGGTTGACAATAGCCTTGCCACCTATCACTTTGTGGGTGCCTTAGTTGTGACTCCGCCTACCTCTTCGGGGATGTGGGTGTGAAAATACTTAACTAATTTTTTTCCGTTTGTATACACCTAGTCGACAATCCATTGACTATATGTCTTTAGCTCCTAAAAAGTAGAGTATAGATTGACTTTTCACTTTAATGTACTACCGTGACAAAAGGGAATAGCATCATAGAATAAAGATAACCTTAGCACGATATCAATAGTTTAATTCAATCATTATCCACAGACAACCTCGAAATTTGAGTTTCCTTTAGTATTGGCCAGTACAAAACAGGTGGCAAGATTAAAAGCTTGTTACAGTAGTACTATTTAAACTATGCGCTTCGGCTACATTAGTCAAGCTTTGGAAATTCGAATGTATTTTAAAGATGATAATAATCAAACTTTATTTGAAATTTAGATTTCATTTACAAATTGTTCTTAAACATTTAAAGTTTGGTTTTAAAAGTTTTAGACATTTACTTAAATTTAGATTAGGTCAGCCAATTTAAAAATAAAAGTATAAAGTATAAAAATTGTAAGGCCGAAGCGCATAATTTAAATAGTTCTGTGCCTATTTCTAGTTTTTTATAATATTGCAAGGATAGCACGAAAAGAGTTTTTAATTATTCCAAAACACGCATGCATAAAAATGATGACAATGTTAATGGTCCAATCCTAATGCGTAAAATTATCCATCTGCCTTGGTCAGGTAGGTTGTTAGAGGTGAGAAAAAGTCAAATAGATCATTACCAACAACCGGTGGTCAAGTCCGGGTAGGGATCCACCGCTTACACATTTTAAAAATGACAGTGTCATGTTTCTACCGGAGGGTAGGGTGGCCGGTAGACTTGCACATTTGGCTAAACATCACGAAGCCCACAACAACATCCATGATGTCTTTAGTCATCAGGAGAGCCGTGTGCTTGTTCGCTTTCTTATCACGTAAAATAAAATGACACCATAATTATCTTATCTTTTTGGATTAAAATTAATTAATAATAACGTCGGAACCGCAAGAATAAGTACTACACAGCAGATATAAGTAATTTCACTGTTAATACTTGGTGAAGATCACGAAGCTTTCGTTTTTATTAATGGCCACATTTTATTTTGAATTTGACTTTCACTTTATTATAACCAAATTTGAATGAGTGTGAAAAAAGTAAAACTTTGTGATATAACTTTCTCAGAATACTATTTTTTACGGTTGTGAGAAGATAAAAATAATGAAACTTATGAGAAATATTTCATAGATCGTGTTAATATCTACAATGGTACGAAAATTAATTGATTTTTTTAGAAAACTAGTTGTTGCCCGCCTGGGTAATATTACCACAGGAACATTTTTTCGGGATAAAAATTACCCCACCTGTAAATCCAAGTTACTCTCTATGTGTGTGCCAAATCTCATGAATTGATGATTTTTTTTACTATGAATTGTGAGTATGTATTAATTTAATAATTTAGAATCTTATTTCATATAAGCTTAAGATTTGTGAGAAAAAATAAGGTAAATAGATACTTAAATTCGAAGTTATTCATTTTAATTATATTAAATCTATTAACAATTTATATTGGCTGTAAATTAGTCTATTTGTTTTAGAGCTCAAATAGAGTTTGTGACCAACTAGCTATGTACCTATAATCGAACAATAAATAAATTATGAATTACAAAAATCGGTTCAGCAATTTTTGGGTGAAGGAGTAACAAACGAACAAACATACAAACTTTCGCATTCAAAATATTAATAGGATAGATAGAATAACTTAGTATGGATGACACACGATTTACCTGAAGGTAAATAGTTAAAGATGAAGCCATAGTAAGCTAGAAGCAGCCTATTCTCTCTGGCTTTTAACAGCTAATCTGTAATTCTCCAGAAATACTGTTTTAGGAAGCGAATCATAAAGTTTTTAGGTGCGAAAGATAAAAGAAGAGGCAAAGCTTTTTGTTCTGGTACTTTGAATGTCTACCTAGTACCGATAATTCCAACTTATATCCTATAAAAAATATCTTCAAATTATACTATATTTATCTAGTTTTACCTAAGAAAATTTATTGCAAATGAAAATAAATTTAATGCCAGAAACTAATGTAGATTTTTAGTGAGAACAGACGATGAACAAGTATACGGCTCTTGTCTAAGCTAAGATTCTTGTCTCACGCTAGTATTCGATAAGATACGTTTAGTAACAACGTTCGCCTGTTCTATTTTTTAACACACATTTAATTTCATTTATTTCGTTTTATTGCTAAAAGTTCGTTAAATCATTTCCGAGTTAATATTAATGTAGAAATAATTTCTGTAACTTCCCTTTTTATTTAAACACAAATTTAATTTAAGTATACCTAAAAATCTTCCCCATACACAAACTATTTTGAAAATTATAGTTAGTTAAAACCTACATTTAAATGAAAGACTATAAAATTGGAAAAGGAGGAAACCGAAGGAAAAAGCCTGACACGGAAAGGGTTTTTCAGTTGTAAATTTAAAAAGGGGGTTCTTGAAGCTATAAATGCGTAACCCCGTTCCATAAAAACTTATGATGTCATCGATGTTTGTTAATTTTAATATCATCTGTTTAATACATCGTGACGTCGAGTTCTAAGAGTCCGCACATGTAATTGAATTGTGTTTGTTTAGTCTGAGCAGATATCCAATTCAAAATATCTAAGAGAAATAACGTTCATACATTCATATCTTAACGCCAAGTCTCTTACGAGATAGGCAGAGAGTAACGAGAACCTAATGTCATGATCTTTGCAGACCTGCCTAGTTTCCTCCACATTCATTAGTCATACAAACACGCCAGTTTCGGGACCACCCTTGGATAAACCCAAGCTATTTGAAGTGTCAACCTAAGTTTCCCAGGTACCTACATCCATTTACATTTGCTTGGTATATCTGCTTTGTCAATCTTCCGTCTGTCATTCTTTCACATAACTGAAGGAACAGAGCATGCCCTTTTTTAATTTAACACCAATACTTTCTTTCAATCCCAATCTTTCTCGGATCTCAATGTTACGAATGCGGTCAGCGAGCGTTACACCACATGTAGAAATACCGTGAACTCCTTGTTAAATAAACAGATGTAAAACGCCAATTAATCCACCACAGAAATTGAAACGTTTTGCATGGTCTAATTTTTGTATTTCGTCATTTACATAGACCTATAGATTTAGCAAGTATCTTCACGCCTTTATGCCCGAAGCAGTACACAGAACCCTAAGTATATTTACCTGGAAGTAGGTTGAACCAAAATTTTATTGCTTTTGCAAGTAAACAAGATGGATCTCTTCACTTTCTTTTTACTCTCTATAGTTTTGTCGGTTCCCTATCTTCCTTTGTTAAAAAAATAAACATTACACACACTACCATGCTTTTGACACACCACACGGCACACACAAACAATAATATTTATAACGATAAAAAATCACAGATGGCGCACAAACTATATTCATAGTGTTTGGAAAGTAGTTGGTCTTGATAAATAAAGATGACGTTCATATCAAAAAGGTATTAAAACTTATTATGGTCGAATTTCTACCAAAAGGCAAAGCAAAACACTTGTGGTCGCCCTTTGGTCGTATATGACCACGTACATAAAAAACATAATAAAGTTTCACTAAAGCCGAGAATAAAAACGAAAAAGCAATATTGTTTTAATACCTTCAGTTTAATTCATGTTTGTGTATAAATTTCGATCATATTCAATAGGTGTTGATATTTGTCTAGTCAGCTGTTGTCGCTTACAAAATGTAAACAATCATTTGTTAACAGATTGCTTTCGCTGCTTCGCAATCGCCCATTCACGCTAAGTGTGCCCAATGTAAACATTGCTACAGAGTATGTTCAAGAATATTTTACGTAGGGTATGTCTACACCTGTGCGCTTTTTTTTTCATCTTGCGTCTTCATAATTCATTTATTAAACGCCTAAACGTCCATGGCACATGCTCAAACCCTAGATTCTATAACAGGGGTGGGCAAATTCTTTTGACCGCGGGCCGGAAAATTAAAAAAAAATCTAGTGGCGGGCCAGTAAATTATAATTAATCTTAAGGCAGGCCGGTTTATCAAAACACCTAAATATAGCATTTTTTATTTTACAATCCTTTATTAAAATAAAATTTGTTTATGAAGTCTTAATACCTATATGAAATACGCAATATATTTGTTTGAAGTATCGATTCAGTACCTTAATTGTTAAAATTTCAATAGTCTTTTAACATTTCGACCATTATTTTTTTAAGGACGTTCATATTATTTCTAAAAAAACCCCTCGGCGGGCCAGATAAAAACCTCTCAAGGGCTGGATCCGGCCCGCGGGCCGTAATTTGCCCACCCCTGTTCTAGAACGACCACAGGGCATGCAGCTGCCGCACGCTGATCCGTCGCCAGTAAGTTTGGTTTGTATTTTACGCGTTTTAGAAACTAAAAGGCGAATGATAAAATAAAAATATTGAATTTAGCTAAAATTATCGAACTTCTCACGTATTGTGGGATTAAAAGCAAAAATGTAATACGAACAAATAAAAAACCGACTATTTAAAAAGTGGTTTTAGGCTTTCTTGTTTTTTTTTAAATAAGGTATTGAGTAAAGAATTTTACTAGATATAGACAATGAGATTCATGTATGAAACTAGACGAACTAAACATTAATAAGTAAAATGAAGTAGCAAGCGCAAATGAAAGCGTACAAGTATGGACGTAGCCATTATAATATAATCCTATCACCGAGTTCGATTGCACGGTCGCCGGAAGCATAGGGGAGAGATTTCGGTTTAACGGCCTTGCAGTATTTATATTATAGTGGTATTTCCTAAGCTATGTCTAAATAAGATACAGTTGTGACCAAAACTATTATTATTAACAAGCAAAACCTTACGTCCGTATCCCCGAATAAGGCAGAGTTTTCCAAGGTACCCACGACCACTCAGACACTAAATCCCATAATGTAACAAGTAGCACACCTAACGCTAACCAGTAGGGTTACTCTTGAATTTGTGTTTCATGCAAATTGGTAATTGAAATCAGGAGAATTGTAGTTGATGATGTAGTGCTGGAACAAGTGAATGAAATTGTATATATCTTGTGTGTGCTTTTAGCAGGTATAAAAGGTACACAGCGGATGTAGAAAGGAGAATGTGTGCAGGGAACAGTGTTAATGGAGAGCTGGGTAAGCTATTTCAAAGCGATTTTGTTGAGTCAAAGTGCTAGATTCGCTTTGGATAATTCTGGGCTTATCACAACATTGTACGGAAGCAAGAGTTGATTATTGCCCAGTTCCTATAATCAACGAATCGTAATCCGTCAGCTAAAACATTCGTAGTTTGTTCAAAAGTAACGGAGCGTTACCAATATTTTCAAAAAATGTTTAGAATCAATAGTCGGAAACGAGCAACCGTTGTTAGTAATCCGTAATCAAAACGAATATTTTTTTGAATATAGGAACCGGGCATATATCAGAAAAATAAAAGTATGATAAATGCGGTCGAAATGAGAGCGCTACGAAAAATCTGTGGTGTAAAGCTCGCTGACCGCATTCGTCACAGTGAGACCTGAGAAAGAGTGTTAAAATGAGAAAGGGCATGATCCGCTATTCCAGCCATGAGAAAAGAATGGCATTTTAATGTTTGACTAAGCAGATATAAAATGCAAATGTGGGTGGATGTAGATACCCGGAGAGACCAAGGTTGATATTCACAATCAAATCCGCTCGGGTGTTATCTGAGGTTCGTGTCATTCTCCGGGACCGGTGAATTTGTATGAAAAGCTTAAGGAATGTGGAGGAAGCCATAAAGGTCTGCAAGGATCGTGAGATCTGGCACTCGATACTCTCTGCCTACCTAAATATAGGGCACCTTTATTCCACGCTGACGAAAGAAGAACTATCTATTTATTTTTTATTTTAATATATTGGAAGACAAACAAGCAGACGGATTTCTTGATGGTAAGAAATTCACGCCGCGTATAGACACCAATGGTGGTAATGGTGCGTTGTCAACCTGAGGCCGAAATGTTAGGCCTCCAGCAAAAGTAAGTTGACCGGCTACTTTATCCTCCGATCTAGAACACACCAACGACAAGCGCTAACTATATGGCGGCAGGAACAGGAAAGCGGTGGTACCAATCCGGGCGAGTCGCTGAGAGACTCTATCACCTAGTCAGATGTCACGTTGCTAGAGACGGTAAGCCTATGCTCGCCTCACGAAATGCCTAGCAGGAACGTAAATAGTCCATATTACTATTTAAATTGCACCAGTATAAAGTCGTGGTTTAGCAAAGCCACAGAATAAGTAATAGCACTAACGTAATACTAAACATATTCAAAGGCTTCAATATTAGCGAGTGAAAGCCTATCGATTGTAACTGAAACCACAAAGCCTAACCACCATGAAAGTGTACGTTTAAACTTATGACCAGGACGTGTCTAAGGTTTTATTACTCTATACACAAAAGGGTTTTAAGGTTTCCCAGTGTAAGAGTAATTTTAATATTTATTAAACTTAACAGAGTAGGCTGTGTGTCCACCGACCACGTCGAAGTTATACATTATTTATCTGGCTACATAGAGTTATACATTATTTATAGGCTATATAGTTTACATAGTGTGTAAGGTCATTTATTACCTCATATCTTTCAAACAGAAAAAATGTAAGTTTGTTAGTTATTATTATTAATGTTACATTTATTATTGTTTATTTATTGTAACAAAACAAGTTCTTAATTAAGGTACATCAAAGCATGGTAGCTGTTAATTGCCAATCGTGGTAATTCTACAGCGCATTATCTCTATCTTCTTTCGAGGAAAGTAATAGAAAGATACGCGTGGCAATCTACAACTGTGCGCTTCCGAAGACATTTGTTACCTCGCACAACACCTTTGTAGAATCAGTTACCGAGGGCGGTATTCCCAAACAACTATGACTTAGGGACCTTCAAGAAAAGAGCGTACTCATTCCTTAAAGGTCAGCAACGTGTCTGTGATACTCCTTGTGTTAAGGATATCCGTGGGCGGCGGTGATCACTTTCCATCAGGTGACCAACTTGCTCGTTTGCCTTCATTTGCATAAAAAAAGAGACATAACACTTTCAGTGCTGCCAAATTGGATTGTACGCAACATTTCTTCGGACATTAAATCTATACTTCGGAATACGCTGATTAAAAACGTCACAACTTGTTAAGCTACGGATAATTTGGCATGTCTAAAATTTTCTCTACTTTGTTTTTTTCTCATTAGAAAAATATAGCGTGCACCTAAAATAAGTTTAGTTAGTCCTCAGCCATTTATTAATGCTGCAACATCGGTAGCAAGTTTAAAGGCATGGTAATAATTAGTTAATCGTGACTGTAACACAAAAAACTTAATTTTTTTTAGTAATTTTAAAGTTAGTTTTCTGTAGTTTTAAAGAACGAAGCGACGTCCTTACCCACCGTAATGTTTGAGCGAGTTTATTGCAAATTTGAGTTCAGTATTTATATTGAGCGAATAACAACGAATAGTGTAATGAGATATCACGTGTATCTTCACCATGCATCACCAATTTGAGTTGAAAACCCTAAACAGACTTAACGTGATAAATTTATGACAAACCACGCAAATATTTTTTGACGTTGCGGGAACTATAACGTGCAAATACGTATAATTCTCGTTGACGTGCCGGTGGAGGTTTGTGAACAAACGTCTTCAGTTTATTACTTACTTGGCGCATAATAAAGGGGTCTATGAAAGCTTTCCTTTGGGAGAGCAATTTTAATATTCATTACACTTTAAGTGTATTTCAGGTAATTATAAAAGACAATACGAGGTAGGTAGTGAAAGGTGAAAGAGTCTACGTTACAGTGTTTCTTGTGAGTAGAAACATGGTTATTGACCCCGAATACCTATTAAGTCTACATATGGTGAGTATTTAGTCTGTGCCTGGGTCTGATGAAATAGAACATCTGAATTAGGGCTGCCAACTCTCGAAATGACCAACCCCTCTTGAAAAACTTCCTTAACTTACCACGTAAAAGAACGAAGGAAAAGTAAGAAGAAAAAACTAAAAGAACACATCAAAAAGCAAAACACAATGAACCTACTTGATAATGCCATCTTCTATGTAAACATCAGCGTCTTCCATACCATCTTCGTTGACCACACGTCCATTCTTGATGAGGAGCCGGTTTTGAGAACTCTGAAAAGAATTAAAAAAAAGTTAAAATGTTAAATAATCTAATTCTACTCGAAAAGTTGATAAAAAGTAAACATTCACCACATGTTTACTAGTGCTTTTTTGGCAAAAACTTTGTAGAAACGTATATACCATAAATAATTTCTGTCTGTATGAAGTAATTAAAAACGAACATCCATTTCTTAAAAAAACAATACTAATAGAAAGTTGCAATTTATATTTATATTTTTTTGTATTCATAACTAGCATGGCAAGTAATAGCTCATTAATGTGTTATTTAATTTAAAATATAAATTACTCAGGTTGGCAGCTCAACATTACAACGTGAACTTCTTAACATCAGGAAATCTGCCTTTCAATATCATAAAAAAGATCGCCTAACACTCTGTATAATAACGTCCAACAAATTTGTATTTGTGAATACAGGAATAATCTCGAGTATAAATTATAGTCTTACGGGCTGATTTCACCGATCATATTGAAAACTAATCCGAGTTTAGTAAAACTAAGTTTGGTGTAAGCGAGTTCAATTATCGTTTGTGATCCCGTTTAAAAGTTACTGCAAGGAATCTTTTAAATTTGACAAAATTGCTATATCCTTCTCCTGACAATCTACTAACCACGTAAAACAGTTAAAATATTTAACAATTACCAAAACGTGTTTGACAATAAAATTGACATGATTAACACTCTTGACAATTAACTAAACGCGTTTTTTTTCGCGTTTAAATTTCAAAGAAATTTTGGTTATTGTTTTTATTTTATTAATAAACTATTAAGTGTTTTGGAGATTCTCATGGGATGTGGATAAGAATTTTGTCAATTATAAAAAAAGATCTCGTTTGCGTCGAATGCTACTTGCATTCGTTTATAAACGAGATCACAACCGATAATTGAAATCGTTTACACAGAACTTTACTAAACTCGGTTTTAAACATGATCGGTGAAATCAGCCCTTAGTGTAAGTTTTTCTTATGCTACATGGGATTTTCCTCGCTTAATACAGTATCTCTTGCACGTTGTGCGATATATTTTCACAACGGTAGTCGAGCTTTGTGCGAAGGTCATTGCACCTTCAGTGATAATGATCACGCAGACTCACGTCTGGAAACTTTTAACCGATTGCTACAGAAAAGGAAGGGGTTATGATTTTGTCTTCCATCTATTTACAGACTAATACTTGTTTATTATAATCTCTTTACTTAAAAACTGAAAAGTGTTTTTGTAAGAGTGCATATATACAAGTTATTTAAAAATCCAATTTTTGAACAAAATTTATTGATCCTAAGCATGTTAAATTAACCGGGACTTTTATCGTAATGTAATAATTCGTGGTAAGAAAACCTCCAGTCTAACAATACCGCAGCAACTAAAACGATAAGCACCTAAGTATTTATAGTTACTTATTATAGTTATTGTAATAAGTATATAATTGCATTAATGTTGCAGTATTTTCATGATTTTTGTGTAAATGTTATAAAATTATTAATTTTGGTAGCATGGTGTCTATTTTGGTTCGGCTAAAGTGAAAAAGTGAAGTAGTTAATCCAAAAGAAATTACTTTATATTACGTTTTTCGGTTCGGAGGATAAGGTAGCCGGCACATTTACTTTTGCTCAAGGCCTAACATACCGGACTTTGGTTGGCAACGCACCATTACCAAATTGGTGTCTCGAGGCGGCGTGAATTTCTTACTATTAGGAAATCCGTCTGCTTGTTTGCCTTCCAATATTATAGAAATAAATAAATTTTTGCCGCCAACTCTTACTAAATGAGCTTCAATAAGGAAGCCACCACTTTATCCACGACCCTAACAAGACAGCGAGAAAAGCGAGATATCTGATACCGATATACTGGCAGTATGGCCCGAAGGTCTTAGCCTGTACCTGTAACTTACTTGCACGTAAGACCTAGCACCTCTAAGGTCAATAGGCCACGATCGTCTCTTATCATCAGGTGAACCGTGTACTTGTACTAGGTATCATATAATGTAATATTTTTTACCACTAATAAAAAGTAGACTCAGAGAATAACAATATCATTTCACTTGTCATTTTTGCCACACAATGCACTATGTTTTGCACATTGCATATTTTCACAAAGATGGTTTCACTTTGCACAAATGTCATTGCACCAAGTGATAATGATCTCACCGACTTAGAGGCCACTTGCACGTTTCTGGGTTAAGTAATTAACACGGAGTTAGCGTCTAGGGTTAAATCGCCTTATATTTGAGAAATATATAAAAAAAAAACAAAGACAAAGGCTCACCGTCACTAACACCGTGAATTCTAACTAGGTGGTAGAGTTTAGCAGCGACTCGCCCGGATTGGTACCACCGCCTTACCTATTCCTGCCGCCAAAACGTCATGACGTGTTCCGGTTCGGAGGGTAAGGTAGCCGGTAAACTTACTTTTGCTCGAGGCCTAACATCCCGGCCCCAGGTTGGCAACGCACCATTACCACCTTTTTGGTGTCTCTAGGCGGCGTGAATTTCTTACCATCAGGAAATCCGTCTGCTTGTTTGCCTTTCAATATCATAAAAAAAAATCACTCAATATCAAACGAAACCCGGGAATGTGCAAGTGACCCTTACGGTTGAAAACTTTAACCTGATTGCGACGAAATGAATAAACTCTGTGTATCTAACACACAATTAAACTTACAAACTAGTAAACATAAATAAGTAGTACGAGACAAATAGACACTAAAGTTTGGTGATGAAGCGAGATATCAATAAGGTGAGTCGTCGCCAAACTCCACCACTCAGTCTTAGTCTTATAGTTAAGGGTGGTAATTTTGTTTTAACTCCACTAAACTAAGTTTAAGTTATAGCTGTTTTCTTCTAATTAAAGTAAAAGAAAGGGACAAAACACGTTTAGTGCTGTCGGATTAGTTTATGAATGACATTTCTATTGATAGGAATCTGTTGTTCAAAAACGTAACGAGTTGACATGTCCGGACTAACCTACCTTAAATAGTAGGTATATGTATGCAAAATGTTCCATCTCTTTTCTTTTTGTTTCATAGGATAAAGATAGCATGCACTTTATATAATTTTAGTTTGTGGCAGAACTACCACCAGTGTCTAAGAACCGCTCTTGGCCTCTAAAAGCTACGTCTTTCTAAAGATAACATTTGATCTGTATTTTAGGGAGCTCGAAACCAGCAAGGAGGAAATGTTATAGACTACAGGACATGCCAAAAATAGATGGGTCATATGAACCACCAGGTGATATATATATAGGACGATATAAGACCATAAAATAATAAGATTCAGCACTATGACCTCACCTGTAAGCTGTCCAACTGAGTGCAGGTGAGAATTCAAAAGTGCAGTTAGAGTGAGTCCATTTTGCTCATTTATTTTTGTACGGCACTGTTATCATTGGATTAGAAGCTGTATTGAAACAGTATGAAAATCATGCTGTCAAAGACGGTATTGTCTTTACCATAAGGGCACACGGGGCCAGTGCCCAGGGCCCCTACACTCAGAGACCCCGTAAGATCGACTATTTCACTCACTTTTACGCCTTAAAATATTTTGGTTGGGTCTATTACCTTTATCTTGTTGCTCTAATTTGGGAGCGTTCAATTTCGCAGCTTAAGAACTACTAAGTAATTTGTTAATAATTATAAGCATAGAAAGTGAAGTTCTTCAGAAAATTGAGTTTGAGGATTTCAACAGACAACCGGAAAGAAACTATTATCGTATTCATAAAAAGCATACTCATATTGTTAACTACTGTAACAAAATAATGTAATTGATTACCCAAAAAATCATAGTGAAAAAGAAAGTAGTTTGATTTCTTTATATTCCAAAAGGGCCTCAAGTTTTTGTGTGCCCAAGGGCCCCAACATAATCTAAGACGGCCCTGCATGCCGTACAGAATCAAGTGACCAAATTTACTACGGAAATTGTTAAAATATCAAAAAAATACCGGAATTATGGCACAACATTTCTTACGGCCGCGACACTACGCGCTTTCTTATTATTTGTCATGGTTCTAACGATGATAAAAATGCCGTATAAAAATAAATGACCAAAATGGACTCACTTTTGAATTCTCATCTGCACTCAGTTGGACAGTTTACAGGTGACGGCATAGTGCTGAACCTTATTATTTTATGCTCTTGTACCGTCCTATATACGTCACCTGGTGGTTCATATGACCCATCTATTTTTGGCATGGGCCTGTAATCTATTATGTATGGACAATATGTTTCAACCATTACGTTAATAACATTCGGTCGGCTTCTTAAGGTTTTGATAGACAGGTCAATATTGAACTTAGCGTTAACGAACGGTAAGTAAAAACATGTTCGACTTGACGTTCATCAAATATTTATTTATCGTATGACGGGCTTGTTCACCAAATTCGTGGTTATGGCAGGTCACATCTTTGTTAATATAAAAGTTGAAGAGATTGTCTATTTAAGCCAGAGGTTCCCAAACTCTTTTTCTCTAACGCCTACTTTAAGTCAGTAAGCTTGTAGCGCCCCTACGTTTTTATCTAAAAACCTCACTACGCGTAATCGCCTCTGTGGTCTACCGGTCCGGGTGTTGGACTTCACTGCATGAGGTCCTGGGTTCGAATCCCGGGTCGACCAACAAAAAGAAAATTGGATTTTTCTAATTTTCTAATAAAAAAAATGTTGGTCGGGATTGGAAATGTGCCCGGTTGGCGATAGGCTTGCCACCTATCACATTGTGAGACTTAGTATCTTCGGCTAGTCGTGGGTGCCCTGGTTGTGCCTCTGCCTACCTCTTCGAGGATATGGGCGTGAAGATACTTCACTACGCGTAAGTCTCGCTTGGAGTTTCGAGTCACCCATCGCCAATTTTATTATCTGGGCCTCTTGCCTCCCCCTTCGAGGCGTCCAGCGCTCTCAAGGGGGTGTTATCGCCCAGTTTGGGAAAGACTGATAAAAGCTATACCTATCAATCAATGCCTTATGAATGAAAAAACTCTGACAAAGAAGAATTAAAACCATACCCTGGGAAGTCAAAATGTTTTTTTTTTTTAATAAAAGCAATTATGGCCAAAATTGGATAAGTCCCTGATTGAACTCTACTTAATAGTAGATGATGGGGTTTTCACATCCCTAAGCTAAAGGTCTATATAACTTCAGATGCTATTAATAACAATTCTCACATTTGTATCACGCACAAAAAGACGTGCAAATTCCGGGCATACTTTCACGTAGACATAAAAACACAGCGTGTGTCAAACTGACAGGAATAAAAACTCATTTTGTTAATTCCGGAGTTAGTAGTAGTTGTTACTTCTATAAACTAAGCTAATTTATAAGTATATTCAACCCCATATCCCCGAAGAGATAGGCAGAGGCACAACTAGGATACCCATGACTAGCCGAAGACACGAAGTCCCACATGCAAGCATGCCTATCACCAACCGGGCACATTTGCAATCCCGAGCAACATTTGTTTAGGTAATTGGAAAAACTACTTTTTTGATTGCCCAATCCGGGGACCTAACCCGGGACCTCTAAAAGTACAGTCCCTCACCTAAACCGCTAGATTACAGAGGCGATAATATAATACATTCGTCATTTTAGCGAAAGATTTTTTACTATGACCTTTTATTATTTAGCAACATACAGCACTTCCTTACAAAAATACTAGCTGTTTACAAGTTTAGTTCTTTGTTTCCCCCGGTCTTCTTCAGCGTAGAATAGATTTTTATATAAACTGTCATCCCTGTTCTTACTCCCTAGGGGGTTGATCTTTGAAAAAAGTAACCTATGTTTAAACTCGCGTCTTTGCCTGTATGCTTAACAAATGTCATCACAATCGGTCAGGGGTTAAGCAACAGACAGACTTTCGCATTTATAATGTTATTAGTATGGATTTTAGTCCTAGGTATCTACGCTATATATATAACTAGCTGTTCCCGCGAACTTCGTTCCGCCCGTTCAGTTTGTATGGGAAAAATTAAAATGTTGTTTTTCCCAGTTTCCTCACAATTGAACAGGATAAAAAGTATCCTATGTCCTTCTCCCGGTTTTAAGTTACCTCCCTACCAATTTTCAGCCTAATCGGTGTAGCCGTTCTTGAGTTATAAAAAGTGTAACTAACACTGCTTTCTTTTATATATATAGATTTTACTAGATTTGGTTTAATGGTAAACTGAAAAGTTTGTGTCCACTTTAAGGCTTGTACCATTTCATAACTAATCTATGAAAGTAAAATGCAGTAGGGTTGAATGTCGTCAGTTGCTATTCATCAAGCAAATATAAAAAAAGAGTCTTAATAAAAGTAAGCTACTATTTATACTTTAGCAAAATATGTGTAGTTAGTAGATATTCACTAAAACAGTTTGTTAATATTATTAATTTGATTAAGTGCAACATATTATCGCCTCTGAGGTCTAGCGGTCCGGGTGTTGGACTTGACTGTATGAAGTCCCGGGTTCGAATCCCGGGTAGGCCAACAAAAAAGAAAATTGGATTTTTCCAATTTTATAATAAAAAAATGTTGGTCGGGATTGGAAATGTGCCCGGTTGGCGATAGGCTTGCCACCTATCACATTGTGGGACTTAGTGTCTTCGGCTAGTCGTGGGTGCCCTGGTTGTGCCTCTGCCTACCTCTTCGAGGATATGGGCGTAAAGATACTTTTTTTTTGAAACATATTATAATAATTAAGGTAATTAAATATTACGTAGGTACTGAAGTAAGCAAATTAATTGCTTGCGTTGTGGGTATTAATGGACGATAGAAATACATAATAAATAGCGAAACAAACATCCAGATTCAGATCTTTGTCCCTGTTGGTAATCAAACTCGAGCGAGATCAGCCTATGAACAAAGAGAGTGATACCAAATCATTTAACACACTATTAATATAAGAATACATTCACACTTAACACAAAAAGGTGCGAATTCCAAACATACTTTCGCGCACGCAAAAAACATCTTGTATAATTCACAAGGAAAATCTCACACAAAAAAACTTACTTTAATATTAATCCCGGAAACAGTTTCAGGCATTTTGTGTATTATAAACACTGAAATTTGTACTAAAACTGTACAAAATGGCGACAGATGCGCCGCGCACGGGACGCCGACTGAAACTGAAAATCCGATGCCTAAAATAGACGTTAATTCTCCCCTTGCATGTTTACGTGTCGGTAAGTTTTCCGACGCACGATAGAATTGGCTAATCTGAAGTATAATCTGTGGTTTTTGTTCAACTTCATTTGAATTGTTAAGTTTTTAAGTGCTCATAACGGAGTTGGATTGTGACATCGCTTGATGGTGGGACTTTTCATATTTATTAAGTTACTAGCTGTCCCGGTGAGCTTCGTTCCACCCGCTCTGTTTGTATGGGAAAACTTGAAATTTTGTGTTTCTTAGTTTCCTTGCAGTTTTCCTTTTACTACTTTCTTACTACTAGTTTCTTACTTTTTAAACCTTCTACGGACTTGCACAAATAATTTAAAACCAAAATTAGCCAAATCGGTTCCGCCGTTCCGTTGAAAGGGTCAAAATTAATTATAGTTTTTAAATGTTTTGGTAATAAATAATTAAACTAGTTATAAATGTAAATAATTGGCTTAAAAGTTAAAGCATATGTAACTAAATATTTTTTTTATGAATGTTAAAATATTTGCACATCAAAATATGATAGAATATGTTGATATACTTAAACATTTTTGTAACATCTCATTTACACACGTATTCCGCAAATAAATAATTTTCTTTCTTATTTCTTTTCTTTCTTTCTAGTGTAACTGCTCGCCATTATCTTGTTAAGCGTTAGAGAATAGATATTGAGCAGAGTAGCACAAGTAAAGAGATATAGACTCGCTTGAATACGTACCATCGCCGTACCCATTCCTGTCGCGTTAACATTGTTTTTAAATTTTGTCTAGGTCCCCTGTGTAAATTAGCCTCTCTGCCTGGTAATTAGTTAAAGGCGAACGTATAATTAACATGAAATGGGTCATTAGCAACAAAGGATAAACACCCTTACCTATTCCTGCCACCGCATAATGATCCTGACCCCTGAAGGCAAAATAACTTTACACAATAGACCTAACACCTCGGCCATTAGACACCGCACATATAACATCTATGGTGTCTGAAGACCACAGATGTCTCTTACCATCAGGAAAGCCGTAAGCTTATTCGCCTTGAGAAAAACATAACAAAAAAATATAAAAAAATTTTCGTCGCCGCCATCTTAACACTTTCTTTTAATTATGTAGTCGAGTAAAAACCACCCAGAAGCTATGCTTCCTAGTATTATCTCATCGATAAATTTTATTTCGAGCTCATCTAACATTCTCAGAACTCTGCACTCAATGTAAGACACTTCGGTTTAGCACTTCCTCGAATCGTAAAATTTACTGTATTTCGTAAAATAGACTTGACGATAAACATCACGAGTTAACTATTGTTAACGCATGTTTCGTCACTTTAAATGGTATAGACAAATAAACAGATGGGTTACTCGAATGGACGATCGGACATCAAACTATAAGGATTCCTGTGGGGTTACTCTTGAATCTCGATTTCATGCAAATTGCAAATTGGAATCGGATATGTAATTTTAGGTACCCATGAACACAGTGTTAGCGGATTGATAATATTTAGTTCCAGAAAAAAATACGAATCCTATTAAATCATTAATTGTTTATTATTAACAAAATGTTATCAATCCGCTAGTACTGTGTACAAAAGTAACTAAAATAACATATCCGATTCCAATTTCCAATTTGCATGAAACCGAGATTCAAGAGTAGTCCCACTGGAATCCTTATAGTTTGATATTTCTACTATCAATTTGCATGAGATCAAGATTTGTGAGTAACCCTACCGTGCTTTTCTCGAAAGCACACAGGGTGCTTTTTTTCGAAATATCATAGATAACATTTGTGCAAGTGTAAGTACTTTAGTGTAGTGCTAGTAAAGTAGGACAGTTTAGTGTTGTCCTACTTTATATGTGTCAAAGTACACATTAATATATTATATACAATATACATTTACATACATACATATCTTCACGCCAAGTCCCTTACGGCGTAGGCAGAGAGTATCGAGTGCCAGACCTCACGATCCTGACAAACTTGTCTTGCTTCCTTCACATTGATATCCCTTTTCATACAAACACGCCGGTTTCGGAGACTCTTGACTCCACCCTCGGATAATATCTGATTGATCTGATCGTGAAATGTCAGCTTTGGTCTCCGCGGGTACCTACATCCATCCACATTCGCATTGTATATCTGCTTTCTTAATCTTTCATCTGTCACTCTTTCCACATGAAAGAACATACATTTATTAAATGTAAATGTCAGAGATAGAATGCGAACAGTTGTAAGTACCTGGGAGACCTAGGTTCACATCTCCACGATCAAAGCGCTCTGATTTTATTCGGGGGTGGTGTCAATTACTCTCCGTAACCTTGGTGTCTTTACTTGAAAAAAAGTATGCTACGGAAGCCAGGCAGTTCTGCATAACTCGTAACACAACTCTTGATACTTTCTGTATTCCTACCAAGGGAGTTGGCGAAAAAATATGCGTGTATGTATTTTATCTAATTATATAGAAAACGTTGTAATATGACTAGTTGTTCAGAACCGGAACTTCTTTTCGGGATAAAAACTATCCTACATTTTAATCCAAATTACCCATTATGTGTGTGGCAAAATTCATTGAAATCGGTTCAGAAGTTTTTGCGTGAAGGACAAACAAACATGCAAACTTCCTCATTTATAATATTAGTAAGATTTCATGTCCAAGCAACAAAATGCTTGGGGAGCTTTATTGCTCTTCGTAATCTCTCAACAGATGTAATTGTAAATCTAGTATACTTCGTTTGTTCACAAGGGAAATTTGTTAAAAAATCTAAGTTTACTGCTTTTTTGTTAGATCTTCTGTGAGGCCGCGTTTGGATACAAAAATAGATTTTAGAATTACAAGGAAGGTACATTTATATTTTCGATTCTATTCATATTTATTAGCAATAAATATTCTTAATTAATCTGAATGAAAAGCATATATTTTTGAAACTCATGTTCTGTCACTTCGTCACATTTGAATGCTACAGTTATATGTAAAAGTTTGGTCAGAGCGCAAAGAAGAAATGTAATAGCGAAAGTGCGATTTAATTGTGTCAAGCTAATGTTTATATTTATTTATTTATTGGTGTCATAAATCATAACCTCTCACGAGTAGCATATGTATGTTACATGTATTTTTTGCGTTTTCGATTTTATTGTTTGTTAATTTGAAAGATAGTGTTTGTTACTGTAGAAAAAAATGTATCTTCACGCCCATATCCCCGAAGACGTAGACAGAGATACAGCCAAGGCACCCACCACTAGCCGAAGATACTAAGCCCCACAATGTGACAAGCCTATCGCCAAGCGCGCACATATCCAATCCCGAGCAACATTTCTTTTATTAGCATATTTGAAAAAACATATTTTCTATCTTTTCATTTTGTTAATGTAGAAAATATGAAATTCGTAATTATATCTGTACGTATGTCATCAGTTGCTAAGCAACATTCAATTCAACATTCAACATTCGATTTGGTCCGAGTATAAATTGTAGAGGGTTTTTTTGCCATCGAGAGAAAATACTGTAAATTTTTTCGTAATTATAGAATTGTCTGTATATTAAGTGAAATTAGTTAATTTTGTTATCATTTTGTACAATTTTGATCGGTTAAAGTAATCATAAAGAAATTAGTGTATCATAAATTTCTTAAATCCTAGCTCTGTCATGACTTTCATTGAGGACTTATGACTAATTTTCAATAATTTTGTTAAATCGGGTAACTTGACGCAAATTTAACATTACCAAAGGCTTATGTTTACGCTCATGCCAAAGATTCGCTTTTAAAATAATAGTACTACCGTCTCACCTATTCCTGCTTCCACAGTGTTGGTGCTTGTCATTGTTATACACACCGAACTATCGTATGTAGATTGAGATACCACTCACAAGATAGCAGTGCATTAAAAATATCTTAGTTACGTACCATAAAGAGAGCCTTCTGTTTGCTAGCTATAACATCAAAATCCTTATTGAAGTAAAACATTTATTGCGGGCACAACCGCGGGTGTAGGTTAGTCTAAAAATATTTGATATTTTCCGTTCCCGTCAAAGATCAAAGTCGCTGTAATCAAAAGACGGACACGCTAACCACTCAACCATCGCACTCAATGAAAAGTAAATGTCATTTTAATGGTCAACAACTGGCTTATAGCTCGTAAACTTTCATTGGTATTGCCGAGCTAGAATAACGGGAACAAGTGAAAACTATTGGTGTTGCCACTTTCACACTCTATACGGTGACTTATTAGTGAGTTTTCTTTGATATTAAACTAGTCCACTTTAAAACTTTCGCGGTTTTTATACTGCAATTTCACAGTCAATCTATATGTAGCAATTTATATGAAGTACTAGCCGACCGGCGAACTTCGTGTCGCTTGACATTACACGCTACGAACAGAAAAATAAGGTGTTATTTTTCCCATTTTTTCTGAAATTTTTCCCGTTTTTCTTTTCTTCTTGTGAAAATAATTCCTCCTTTTCTTATCCTGATAATAACTAACACAACAAAAAATAATTATCAAAATTGGTCCATCCTTTCAAGTGTAATGCTATGACCAAGCGAAATGTGGATTGATTTTTATTAATGTAATATATTAACAGAATCTTGAGCAACTTTAATTGGACCCCAAACCTTACCATGAAGAGGATGAGTTAGGCCACGCCCCTGGGTGTCAATCCACCGCCCTATTTCTATCACCACAATGTCATGTTTTGGTCTAGATAATAATAATAATAATAATAGAATAACCTGTAGACCTGTAGATTAGTCTTAACACTTCGACCACACAACAGCAATGCACCTTTAACATCTTCAGTATTATATTATACAGTCCAGGTTTACTCTAACCATCAGGGGAGCATAGCCATAATATGTATCTAAAACTATCTGTTTGTTTGTTTTCCTATGTTTAAAAAACTTTTTATATTCTTACGTAAACTGACGGAAGAATCTTCAGTTTTATTCAAAAACATAGAGAAATCTATGTGAAAAGCTGTCATAGAAATATACAATGAATGTAGTAAAACAATACATAATTACAACCATCGTAATTACAGAGTATCTGATATAATCGGTGTGAATGTATTCATCAGTAAGTCTAGCATGAACATATATCGACTACTTGAATTAAGTCGAATGCTGGAACAAAAAGTATAATCGCATCAAACCTAAAAATATTAAAAAATTTCGTTACACAATGATAAGTATCAAAAAACATGGATTACTAAATACATTAATATTTACATATAGACATGTTGCTAACGAAAAAATCTTCAATTTATTCATTACTGGCTAAGTAATCGCGTAACAAACATACAGATGAATTGATTACCTACATACATATCTTCACGCCAAGCACCTTACAGGTAGACAGAGAGTATCAAGTGGCAAATCTCACGATTCTGACAAACCTGTTTGGCTACCTTGACATTTATTACCCTTGTCATACAAACACGCCAGCTTCGGAGATTCTTGACACTACCCTTGTATAATATCCGGATGATCTGAATCTGATTGATTGATTACATATCATTTCTGAAGTCGGTTAAAAATATATGTTTAAATTGAGAGCCAAAGAAACAGACCTAATATTCTATGACATAAAAATATATACATCGCCTATTGCCATCAAAGGTGGTAAACATGAGTTGCCTAACCCAGGACAATGTTAAACTTTAAGAGTAAATTTATATTCCATACCGGAACAAAACACTGGCGAACACTAATATTGGGGCAGAAACTGACGTCATGGCTAGGTGATATGAAGTAGCAATATTGGCGAGTAATATGTTTGCGCTGTGAGCTAGCTTGAACATATACCGGCCAGAGAAACGAAAATGAACGTCTGAATTGCGGCGACAACATACAGTGGTTATACCCTCTTTCCGGCTTAAACATTTTTAATTATGTGTTTTGTGGCTAGTTTAACATTCTTTACCCATCACAAAAAGTGCCACAACGCCATAACATAAATAAGTTTCCACTTCACAAACATACAGTCAAATTGAAAACCTTCTCATTTTTTGTAGTCGGTTAAAAATATCTGAATTGACGAAGACGATGACGATTCAATAATTCGTTATTGAACCGTCATCGTCGTCGTCTTCGTCATCGAATATCAATAAAAATATATTAGTATCTTCACGCCCATATCCCCGAAGAGGTAGGCAGAGGCACAACCAGCGTACCCACGACTAGCCGAAGACACTAAGTCCTACAATGTGATGGGTGGCAAGCCTATTGCCAACCGGGCACATTTCCAATCCCGACCAACATATTTTTTAATTAGAAAATTGGAAAAATCTAATTTTCTTTTTGTTGGCCGACCCGGGATTCGAACCCAGGACCTCATGCAGTCAAGTCCAACAACTGAACCGCTAGACCACAGAGGCGATTAAATATATTACTTACAAAAATATAAAAAATACCTAAAACTTAATGACACACAAAGGTATCATTTAGTTTTTAAATAAAACCAAAATAAATAAACCTTGGATTTTCCATGTTTGTTTTGTTTAGTTATAGTACCTTATATAAAATACTAACTTTATTTTATCTTAAACCATGGGAATTAGGTGAACTGTTAATTAGGTGAAATTATTTGAGTATAAACATTGCTAGGGTTACCAACAAAATGCTAATGTGAAATAAAAAACTTGCTCATTTGCAAAATATTTGTAAAGCGGTTTTGTGATTCGTTAACAGTCGGCTAAAAATGACCACAACATATGTAAAGTTCCCCGTGTTGGTGTGGACCATCTGCCTCTCTGCCAGGCAGCTAGTAAAAGGCGAGCGTGTTTAAAATATAGACCAGACAGGTATACAAGACAACTGGTGGAGGAGTGCTGTGCAGCAACTTGCCCGGGATAGGATCCACCGCGTTACCTACTTCTGCCGCCATAATGACTCTGTCTTCAGATCCGAAAGATAGAGTAGCCAGTAAACTTGCACAACAATTTTAAGA
>NJDD01006209.1:4196-16428 GCA_002245505.1 Calephelis nemesis | reverse complement strand
TAAAAAAAAAGTATTTACTAAGTTTCCTAATTTAAGTTCTTAACCAAGTAACTAGCTGCTACGGAAAACTACTAGAAAATTTATATTTATAATTAGTCTAATTTAGGCGATTTATTTTATTTTCATTACAGCCCTAGCAATAACAGACAAATTATCCTCTGATGAATATTCAAAAGAGTTTTAGATAAATTTGAGGAAAATTTGATACATGTCGTGTGAATACGGCTATTACTACCTACATTATGTATTTAAATTAAATAAAGATAATTGATTTAATTACAAACCGCTTAGCGTTGTCTTTATCAATATTAAACTAGATGTTGCCCGCGGCTATGCCCGCGTATCAAATTTGTTTACATCTCCCACGAAAACTCACTATAATACAAGAACCTAACCTATGTCACTCCTATCGTCCTTGTTTTTATCTCCATACAATAAGTAGTAAGGATTTGGCAGAGGCACAACCAGGGCCCCCTCGACTAGCCAAAGACACTAAGTCCCACAATGTGATAGGTGGCAAATCTATCGCCAAACGGGCACATATCAAATCCCGGGCAACACATTTTTTTATATATCTTCTATTTTTTTGTTGCCCGACTCGGAGATCTAACCTGAGACCTTAAGAAGTCAAGTCCGACGCAGGACCGCTAAACCACAAAGGCGAAAATAATTAAGCGCCATAAAACTGCGAAAACAGGCTAATTATAATAGGTACCACGTTGCGATTTTAATGATTTATATCAATTTTGTCGTGATCCGAATAGAGGCTTTTTGGTTTTCAATATTAACGAAAATTGATTCAATATGAAAAATAAACTAGCTGACCCGGCAGACGTTGTTCTGCTATATTTTAATGTAATTTTAGTAAGAAAATTGGGGTGAGTCACCCTTATCACTAAGGGGTATGAGAAAGATTCACCCTCATCACTTAGGGTTATAAAAAATAGATGTTGGCCGATTCTCAGACCTACTCAATATGCTTACAAAATTTCATTAAAATCAGTCAAGCCGTTTAAAAGAAGTATGGGAACGAACATTGCGACACGAGAATTTTATATATGTACTAGCTGACCCAACAGACGTTGTTCTGCTATACGTTTATTGTGATTTTAGCAAAAAAATTGGAGTGGTTCACCCTTATCACTTAGGGGTATGAAAAATAGATTATGGCCGATCCTCAAAACTGTTCAATATGCTCACAAAATTTCAAGAGAATCGGTCGAGCGGTTTCAGAGGAGTTCAATTACGCACACCGTGACTCGAGAAGTTTATATAATATTAGATAAGATTTAAAAACTACTAGTAGGATGTTGATAAGTTATAGGTGGGACCACTCCGTAATCATAAAACTGTCTTTCTAAAACAGAACCAAAATCGGTTGGCTATTGGTCGACTAATTGCGTAACAAACATAGTCCAGTTCTCCAATCCAATAACAAAAAAAGTCCAAATCCAAAGTCCATTCCTCTTTTTTTTGAAGGTGAAAATGGAGTTGGTTAAAAATGAGCGCCAGGTCTCGGGTTAGTATATAAGGCTGAATGCGTATTCTCTCCCTCTCAAAGGGACCGTCAAGATATTAGTTGTTACTTCTTCTGAAGACAGTGTCACATTATTATAAACCTATCCACTATAACAAAATATAAAAGAGAAAATAGATTTGCATTACTCTTTGCATTTTTTCATTCATTATTGGGCCCGTAAAATCAAAAGAAGTTCTTAGTAGCATAATGTAAAATTTGTTAAACCTGGAGAGAATCAAACCTTAATCTTATCGAGTGTTTTCATGGTTGTTAATCACAGACCCTGTGTTGGTCGCTATAAAAATAGACCATCTGCCTTCCTACCAGGCAGTTCGTAAAGGGCGAGCATAGGCTTGCCCGTCACTAACACCGTGACATCTGTCTATTTGGTAGAGTTTCGCAGCGACTCGCCCGGATTTGTACCCCTTTACCTATTTCTGCCACCATAACGTCAGTGCTTACCGTTGACATGTTCTGATTCGAAAGATAAGGTAGCCGTTACTTTTGCTCGAGGCCTAAAATGCCCGACTCAGATTGGCAACGCACCGTTACAACCTTTAGTGTCTTTAGGCGGAGTGACTTTCTTACCATCAACAAAACCGTCTGCTTGTTTGCGTTCCAATATCATAAAAAACTAAAAAAAAGATTGATAAAAGGTGGGCGGTAGAAAAGGCTGTGTATTAATATGGAATGAAGTCATTTAGGCCGGGTCATGACACCAATACACCTCACACCCATCACTGCTAAATAGTTAATTAGCTAGTTAAATAGACATTGGCACTCCCCGAATAACCTTAATTTGATTATGAGTGAAAAAGTTTTAAAGCTGGCCTTACTCTTGTGTTGAACCGCTAGTTTACAGGTAAAGGTGGTGTTCCGATGATGTGTACAATCGCAACCGTAGTTACTCGTAGGAGGCCTTACTTTGCGGATATCTTACTTAAATCCAAATGAAATGAACTGAATACATCCTATTAATATTATACATGTGAAAGTTTGTATGTATGGATGTATGGATGTTTGTTACTCTTTCACGCAAAAACTACAAAGCCGATTACGATGAAATTTGGTATGTAGGTAGCTGAAGACACAGAATAACATATAGGCTACTTTATATCCCGGATTTCCCGCGGGATTGGGACTTACGCGGGTGAAACCGCGGGGCGCAGCTAGTTTGAGATATTTGGGCTCTGCTAAGTCCAATTCATTAATTACTAACTGTCTTTCCTGTTTATACACTTTTTGGCGGGAAATTGTAAAATAAATATTGTATTTGTTTTCATCGCAGCCATATCAACGGAGAAATAAAGCAAATCGTTTATTTGACATAGACCACACGAACGGCATTTGTGACGCGTCCCCGACGTAGGTGACGCTTAGCGCGCTTATCTTTCTAATGTAACATCAGAACATTTAGCATGAGTTGCTGTAGATTATGTTCAGTAATTTTCGTAGCGAAGTACATATCGCGTTTTCACACAAATAATTTACGGAAACGTTAGCGAAATAGAACCGTAGGGTTATTCCTTAAAGCGCAACAATTTTCAAGCGCACCTAATAAAGCGCAACTAAACTACTTTTAGACATGCACCTTTTAGTTGCGCTAACAAAATAAATTAGAAATATAATTTTATACATCGAAAAGCACTTATTATCAAATTTTGAATAGTGATGTGCTCCAACTCGATTCATAACTGATGTAATAAATGACTGAGTAATTGTGCAAATCCTCTGGCTACCCTACCATCCGAACCGGAACATGAGATTGTCATGATGGCGGCAAAAATACCCGGGCAAGTTACTGCACAGCTTTCGACCATCAGTGGTCTTGTTGGTAATGACCCGTTTCACCGTTGCTCGCCTTTTACGAGCTGCCAGACAGGACAGCAGTTGTTCTATTCTACACAGATGACCCAGACCAACACGGTGAAAAAGTAAAGTGTAAAGTTGTGGAAATGTCTAGAACGAAAAAAGTGTAAAACTGCGACTTGTCTGACCACAATTGAGCATTTTACATTTCGTTAAAATATTTCCGTTATTAATTTTCGAGGCTTACATAAGAACAGGGAAATCTTGAAGATAGTTTCGTTATAAATTTTTCCACAACAACATGTGTCTTCTGAGGGTAAGAAACTAGAGATAGGCCAAGGCCTATAGACACCATATATGTTATAGGCCGTCGCTATTCTATTTCCGGGATGTTAGGCCAACTGTGCAAGTCCGTCTACCCCACCCCCTGGACCGGATCATAATGGATTCGCTATGGAATAGGTAGGATGGTGTAGGGGTTCCCGACTCGAATAGGTTGCTCCACAGCACACCAGTGGTCTAGTTGGTGGTGACCTATTTCAATTACGCTCACCTCTTACGAGCTGCCTGATAAAGAGACATGGTATACTTCTTATCTTCTTCATGGTATACTAACACGGGAAAAATAATTTGTAAAATTTCTTTTAATGTAATTAAACAAATTATTTGCTTGACCTAACTTAATATTCAGAAGATTTTCATGTGTGTTTGTAAGCCCTAATCTGTGGAGGTACATACAGTATTATATTTTTTAATTTAAAAGGCCTTATTTTAAGAAAGTTCTAAGTAAATTCATTTTATGCAAAGTGACTAAAAATGATCGGGAGTCAAACAGCAAAGATGTTATTTATTTAAAACAATTTTCGCATTTTAAACTTAACTAAAAACATTATAAATGCGAAAGTGGAAAATGGGTGGGTGTTTGTTAATCTTTCATGCAAAATCTACTAAACAGAATGAGATAAAATTTTACAGGACTATACGTTAGAATAACAATAAAAAAGTCACAACAATTTTAAACGATTATAATCGCTAGTCAGCTTTAGGCCTTATTGCAAGGGATCGAGTTACTAAAGGCGGTAAGGAGGATATAATTACATGTTTACGTTAGTAATGGCGAACTCGAAACCATCTCTAGATGACATTTACTCACATTTCAAAGATCATCTTCCTTGCGATGACAAGTTTCAGTTTTTCTCAGATCGAAATGCAAAGAAGTAAACTTTCTGATGACTAGAAATACACCTTGCCAAGACGCCAAAAATGGTGATGACTTTGGGGTGTTAAATCAACTCCTATATAAAATCTATACTTATTATCGTCGGCACTTTGAGGAATTCTATTATACTAGTGGTCGCCCATTGGTCGAAATTCGACCATAATAAAATTTGAATATCTTGTCTTCATTTCTCAAGACCAATTACTTTGTTTCCAAACTTTTTAGTGAGCCATCTGTGATTTTTATCGTTATCATCAATATGTTTGTTTGTGTGTGTCAAAATGCATGGTAGTGTGGGTAATGTTTTATTGAATGATTTAATGTACTTTATAAGCATTATTATTGAAAAATATTAGCGTTCTGCACTTCTCCTACACATAAACTATAAGTGTGAAAAATTTTATGCTCGTGAGACTATAAATTATATACAGGCTAAATATTTAAGGGTATAGTGGAAAAGTATAAGCGTTTACTTTAAAAAGTGTTTATCAACATCTATATTTTTTGTGTATTAATCGATTTCTCCGTCATTTGAGACCCGATTTTTTTTGGAAGAACGTACTTCCGAGGTGATCCCTTTACCACCAAGTCTGGATTTGATAATCTAATTCTAGAAAAATCATTGAAAACGCTCAATTTTATGAAAAGTTAAATAACTCATATTGATATCTAAATATTTTTTGCAGTTTAGTGCACTTAAACTCTTTGCGATAACGTCAGTATTACCTTTCAAGGTAATAATCAACTCTATTCCCTCGTAATAAGAGAAAAAACATATTACCATTCGTTTATGGTATAGTGATAAAAAAACCCACACATGTTTATTGTATAACTTGACCTTCACTCCTCAGATACAAAACGTTAATCCACCATTATTGATAGCCATTACGTGATTGGCCTCTTGATTTCTGTTCGTTAAACGACTCATTCAACCATTCAATTCATTTAGTCAATGGTATCAATTGTATTAGGAGAACTATACTAGTCTTTGGAACAGCGCAAAAAATCTAAGTCTTCATTGATTATTCTAATAAAAAATAACAGACAGTAAAAAATAAGTCAGATAGAGCAGTAAAATTGCAAAAAATAAGACTTATATTTCGTTATAATGCTGTCATTTAGGGCAACAAAAATAATGCATAAACTTAATACCTATATATCTATAAAAGTATTTCTATGTATTAGTATCGTTGACTAACACCCATAACACAAGCACATAATTTGCTTACTTTGGGGTTAGATTCAATTTATGTAATTTGTCCAGGGAAATTAAGTGTCACATTGTTTGTGCGCGATGAACTCTTAAACTACATAACCAATTTTAATCAAATTTACACACCGTGTGCAGTTTGAATCAACTTGAAAAATAGGATAACTTCCATCTCAATTCAACGCGGGCGAAGGCACAGGTAGCAAGCTATACATATAATAAAAGAAAACCTGTATATTAAATATTTTTGTAAAGCAATAATTTTAGGATACAAAACCCAAAACGAGAATTATTAATTTTTTTATCGATTACTACTTACTTTTGACGCAAAAACTACTGAACGGATTTTTAACGAATTTTGTGTAGTGGTAACTCGGGTCAACATTTTGGATACCTTTTACTGCTAGAAAATCTTTATAATAAAATATGTATAGAAACACACATAGAATATGAGCTTGACTACAATCATATGCTTCCTCAAGATGTTCCTTATCTAATGATGAAAGCCCTTAGCAAAATCGTAATCCGTAACTAGAAATTTCACAGACAATAACTGACAGATGCGGAGTGAGATTTTAATTTATAGTAGCGATTTAATTATTACATAAGTATAACCAGTAATTACCTTCGTTACACGTGGCTACTCTTGACAGACGGCCTAGATCATTGTTTTGCTGAGTGTAAATAAAAAAAAACAGCAACTTCAAGTTAACGGCATTATATTTTTTCATGACGTGTAATCTATCCCATTTTTAACTTCCGACAGCACTAGGTGTTATGAGTTTGACATGACTGTATGTGTTTGTCTGTGGCATAATATCTTTTGAACGGATGGATGCGATTATTATTTCTATTTCGATGCGAATTTTTTTTGGAAGCTAACGTGATGGAAATGATTCTTATATAGTTTTACTAGCGGCCCGCCCCAGCTTCGCACGGTTATGAAGTATAGATATAAAACCTGCTCTTCAATCACTTTATCAATTAAAAAAATACATCAAAATCCGTTGCGTAGTTTTAAAGATTTAAGCATACAAAAGGACATAGGGACAGAGGAAGTTGTTTTATACTATGTAGTGATTATTATATATATGTACGTTTTGTCGGTTGTAATTTCTTTAAAATCAGTTGCCTAGTTTTAAAGATTTAAGTATACAAAGGGACATAGGGACAGAGGAAGTTACTTTGTTTTATACTATGTAGTGATTGTTATTTATGTACGTTTTGTCGGTTGTAATTTCTTTAACTTTGTACTATTATTTAGATAGTTTTCAATGGCACTTTATAACACTTATAATACCTTTGGACCATATTTGTATTGATTCTTCTTATTTTTTTTAGCCCTAATATATAAGTGACTAGCGGCCCTGAACGAGTATAAAATGCATCAAAATCCATTGCGAAGTTTTAAAGATTTAAGCATACAAAGGGACATAGAGCCAGAGGAAGCGACTTTGTTTTATACTTTGTTGTAATATTGTAGACGTGACCATAATTTTTGGACTCAAAACGGGACACCTTTGTTTCCGGTTTTAACATTTGACGTTGCAGCACCAGAGATATGTAAGGCGGGTGTACCATTATGGGCGATATGCTGCACAACACTCTACCACCAAGTCGTAGCTGCCTGCGTTAGACGCTAGTGGAATAATCGGATAACTCAAACTACTGAATTACTAATAGCGATGGCGTCATTACATTCTGTCTGCGAAAACTTACAAATATAAGTAATGTCAATTAAATTTTTCTGATTTTCATTACCATTAGAAAGGGGAGCATATGAGTCATTTGGGGGAAAACTGGCGTTTCGCGTGCGGAAGTAGGAAGTCTAGACGGAGATAATTTAATATCCCCCAAACATGAAGGGTTGGGAAATCGCCAGTTTGGACTTTGGAATACTTTAAAGGATGTGACAACCCTGGTGTGGTGAAAAAGTTAGCTATTGGTTTAGACTAGCTACTTTACCCATGTTTCTTCCTTCTTCCATTCATCTGCTTCCCTGTCTGGCAGCTCATAAGAGGCGAAATTTTAGGTCATTGCCAACAAAACTCTGGAGAAAGAGTGCTGTGCAACTTGCCCGGCTTCACTTGTTCTATATTCACTGCGACACATATTTCGGCCGCCATTATCACATTCCATCAGATATTACAGCATAGCATAAGATGTCAGTGCTTGCAGTTGACGTATTCCAGTTGGGAGGATAAGGTAGCCGGTAAACTTACTTTTGCTCGAGGGCTAACGAGGCGTCAGGTCGGCATGGTGCGCATTACCACCTTTAGTGTCTCTAGGCGGCGTGAATATCTTATCCTTAGGAAATTGATCTGCTTGTTTGCTTTCCAAATTCGATCCGATACCATAAAAAAATAATTGTACCGCATTGAAAGAAAATGACGCACAATTATTACTGCTTAGGGAGAGAAATTTCTACACGAAAGGGGGAAACCTAAAACGGAATATCGAAATACATATAACCTTGACCGTAATGAACCTACACGGAAGGGGGTTGGAAGATCGCCAAATTTGATTTTGGCAAATATTCCAAATAATTTTACCAAAATCATTATAAAACGACCTACCTGCAATACAAATTTTTGTCGTAGAAATGTAACGACCCCATCGCCCATTTGAGGGTTAATACGAATCTACCGCAGCATTTATATGGGCATATTTCACTACAGGATACTACATATTTAGAATAAAACAAAGTCGCTTTCTCTGTCCCTTTGTATGCTTAAATCTCTAGAACAAGGAAACGGTCTTTGATGCAGTTTTATTAATAGACTAGATAAGAACCCGGCTAAGCTCGGGTAAAATGTGACACAATATACATTTAGATGCAAAATGTAGGTGGATATTTCTCTAATCACCGGTTTTCAAGGAATATTAAAGGTATCAGCAAGACATAGCTTCGTATAGCTTCATTCATTGTGTTTAATATTGTGTGCCAAAGCTTTTTTTTAAATCAACATTTAAAGTAAAGTAACATAAATTAACAAAACAAATTGCAATGAGTACTTATCCGAGAATTTAGCAGAGATTATAAAGGAATATTCTCTATTACACATCACAAACCGGAACATTTATTAACTACCCAAGATGATGACTGTGATTTGTCTGTCAACACATTAGAATTTAACATAGAATTTAACAAAATACTCGACAATCCGAATTTTGCGGATACATGTTGTCGACTCAAAATCATTATTTTTTTTATGTTTTATTATTCAGGTAAGGTTCCAATCGAGTCTACCGTACCCCTTGACGAAATTATTAATATAGATAAAGTGATTGAAGAGGAAGGTTCTTAAGTATATTTCATAATCGTGCGAACCCGGGGCGGGTCGCTAGTATTAAATAAACTATAATACCATTTATAGTATCCCATATGTCATCGAGCGTGGATATTATTACAGGTGTATCCCCTAACGAACTTAAAGACACTAGACAAAATATCTTTGTTATCAGAATTAAAGGAATTAAATTAGAATTAATTGTACGTCACGCAAACAAAATGGCGTCGCTGGCATTTAAAAAAAACGCGCTGTCACTAAAACATTAACAAAACTTTATCTAATATGTGTGCAAAACCGCGAATACGAGAAGTGTAGGTCACTGTCATGTCAGCGCAAATAGATTACACAATAATGTAATAATACATTTTATCTTTATGATGATACCTACGAGTAGTTCTTACTATAGTACGGTTAAAGAAAAAAAGATTTATTGACCATTCAGTTATTTTTTGTTATAGTATCTTCTCTTGATTTTCTTCTAAAGAAGGGAAGTGGGTAAGGTAGGTTGAGATGGTACCAGAGAACCATGATTAGCCACAGGTACTTAGTTACACAATGGTATAAGTGGCAACGGTAACAGGAAACGTTTTCAAAAATTAGGTAGGCAAAGGCACAACTAGAGCACCCACGACTCGCCGAAGACACTAAGTCCCACAATGTGGTGGCAAGCCTATCGCCAACCGGGCAAGTATCCAATCCCGGGCAACTTTTTTTCATTAGATACTTAGAAAAACCCAATTTTTCTTTTTGTTGTCCGACCCGGGATTCGAACCCGGGACCTCATGCAGTCAAGTCCAACAACTGAACCGCTAGACCACAGAGGGTAGAATGGGTTCACACAAACTTTCACCTTCCATTAAAGACATATTTTTGGTGATGAATTTTTGATAAAATAAGTAGTCTAAGCTCGATTCTTTAACCAGGTATACATGTTTATAGTCTAAGATCCGAAGTAAGGTCGACCTTCACCGAGCTGATAACAGGATGAAACCGGTTTTATAGCAAATTTGGTATATCAGAAAATATATTAAAAATGGGTTGCCTGAAAAAATCCTGGACCTGACATTTTTTATTATTTAAAAAAAATATGTTTTTAACATTCCCAATTTTTTTTCAGGCAGCCCTATATGTCAACTTAAATTGTTATAAAAATTGTAAAAATTGTATAATGAAACTGCACATATGTTGATATTTTTTCCTATTATCCGATCCCGCAAAAGTAACTAGCATCAACAATTATCTGTTTATACCTGGCGATCCAGATAAACAACAGGCAACCCAACTTCTGCAACTTCGTCTTATTCCTACTTTAAGTCGGGATAAAATCTTAATATTGCACCAATTAATGAATAAAAAACATTTTAAAAAACAAAAAAAATGTCCAGGATTTTTTCAGGCAACCCATTTTTAATATATTTTCTGATATACTAAATTTGCTATAAAACCGGTTTCATTCTGTTATCAGCTCGGTGAAGGTCGACCTTACTTCGGATCTTCAACTATTATCAAATAACTTCAAAATTGGTTTAAGTTTAAGCGTAACAGGCATACAAACAGACTTGGGTATTTGTAGTATTATAATACTATAGCTAAATAGCTTTTTATCGGCGACTTCGTTAGCGTAGAATAGATTTATTCAAACTTCCATCCCCCACTAAAACCCTATCGAGGAAGTCGATTTTTTTAAAAGTAAAGACTATGTTTAAACTTAAGTCTATTTAATTTAATCAAAATCGGTCTAACGGTTAAACCGTAAAAGCATATCAGACAGACAGACGCAGCATTATAGTAAGTGTGGATGAAAATATGAATGTAGATATACTTCATAGAAAACACTATCTCATCCGCTACACACTACAGTCATCTCTAGTTACTAGTCCTCAGAAGATCAGCAACCGTAACGGAGAACATTCAGTTTTTGCTGCAGCACGTTGTATGCAATAGGTTTCCCAACCGTTACAATTATAGGAGACAACACCTTAAAATAAACACAGCCATACCAATATCTAATAACTAATCCTCAGAAGATTAGACACCGTGACGGAAATATGCAGTTTTTGTAGGAACACGTCATGTTTTTAGGTTACCATCTTTACAAAATATAAGAGACAAATTAACACCTTATAATAAACTGAAAACATAGTCAGTTCTAGTAACTAGTTCTCAGAAAATACAATAATAATAATAAAACAATATCCCTGAACAGACTACTCAAATTGATCTTACCAAAAACTAAGCAAATTGAATGCTTCTGTTATGGATGTTACACATTTACAAATAGTATTTTTTTTTTCATTTACATACAACTCAGATTTTCCTACACGATTTTTTGTTTCTATTATGAGAATTTGAAATTCATTTGTATGATACCTATAACTCTGATTTTGCTATACAATTTTCACATTTCAAATATTATAACAATTTGAAAATATAAATTATTATTCATAAAAAAATAATGCATATGTAGTTGGTTATACTACTACCCATACTAGTTGGACAGGCAATCTGAGGTTTACAGGGAGCCGCTGATGCACTCAGCTGCATCCGATCGATAGACCGTTTTGGAAATGTATGGGGGAGGCCTATGTTCAGCGGTGGACTTTCTGTGGCTGATATGATGATAGTGATATTTGTGTCATTACATTCCATGTATTCTGAGGTCAATAAAAAAATGTAATGTCCTAGAAACACAGGATATTTGGTTACACTATTTGCACAGACGGTTTTAGTTTTTAACATAATTTGCGAGAAACATGAATATAGTAAAAGCTCGAGTAGGTAGTTACTCGTTTTTTTCCCGTTTAAAGCCATTTCTTTTAATTGTAGATGTCTTGTCTTTATGCCAGATTTTTATGAAATATGTACAAGTTTTCCCGCTGAAGTTCGTTCCACCCGTTCAGTTTGTATAGGAAAAATTAAAATGTTGTTATTCCTAGATTCCTCGCAGTTTTTTCCCATTTCTTATCTTTTAAAAGTTCCCTGGACTAGAACCAACAATTCAAAACCAAAATCAGCCTAATCGATTCAGTCGTTCTCGAGGTTTAGCGAGACTAACAAACAGCAATTGATTTTTGTATATAACTAGCTGTTACCCGCGGCTTCGCCCGCGTAGTCTACTAATTTGATATTTAGCTCTCCAACACTGCTCGTTAAAATTTTAAGATAAAATGTAGCCTATATCG
>NJDD01006206.1:37346-72741 GCA_002245505.1 Calephelis nemesis | reverse complement strand
ACAGATCACCTGCCACTGTCTGCAGCTCGTACGCTCGCCACCCTCAATGGGTGGTTTATCGGCGCAACAAGAGATTATGGTCGCCAGTTTTTATAAATTTTAAATTTCGTGTACCTCCCTACATATTGAGTAAGATAAGTAAATATTGATGGCCTTTTGTAAAATGTTATTCAGTTAAGTGCGCAATTGACGTATTTAAGAAGAAATTAGTGTGACTTGCATTTGCTCGTTCTCGCCAAATCTAAAATAAGTTTGAGGAACATGCAGGTGCCAGTGACATGTGACAGTGAGCACCATCTACAATGTCGAGCTATAGACGTGTAGACCACGGTCAAAAATCAACGTAGGTTAAAATTATGTTTAATGATCCCATCTCTCCGCCTTGTGTTGATCCGAGTCTCCTGGACCTTTAGACAAATGGCACAAACGCTATTGTAATGGAATAGAATAGAATTCTCATTGTATGGGATTGACATAAGTATACGATATGTAATTTGATCCGACGAATAGAGTTTTTAATTGGTGGCCAAATGTTATTGTAGTCTAAACGATTTTACGAAACGTCAGAATACTTCATTCATTTTATCGTTAACCGTAGCCAAGTGGCTGGTTTGACAAACGAATTCTACTAGAAGCGAACGACAATAGGCGAACGCCAAACACTTGAAGTTATCGCTACAAAATGGCGAATATTTTGTTCAGCTGACAGCTGTGTGGAAGTTAAAGTGTGTTTATGTGATTGTTATTGTTATTGTGATTGTTATTGTATGTTTTAGTGATTTTTTAAAGCCACCACCAAGATAATTTAATATATTAGCGAGTTCATTCCAAATCCTCACACTTTTAATTCGTTCTTGAGGACCTTGCTGGGGTCTCAATAGGTCTCCATGCCTCTAACATAAACATAAACTACGATAAGGGCTTGGTGACTGGGTGATGTCATTGTTTATTGTTTGGTAGTTTCTTATTAGAATGAAAGGACTTTTTAAATAAATGTAGAAAAGTATTGGTACCTTTCCATATAATGTAAAAGAATTGGAAATTGCTATGGGTTTTTGGTTGCTCTATACTCTTCTTATAATAATTTCTAAAAATTCTCTTGAAGTAATATTATAATTACTACTTATAATATTCTAGCGTTTTTTTAAAGTATCTTCACGCCTATATTCCCGGACAGGTAGGCAGAGGCACAACCAGGGCACCCACGACTAGCCGAAGACACTAATGCCCGATTTCACCAAAAGCCCCTATATTTAGAGGACCTTTTAACGTGTTTTGGGGGACTGTTTTATATGAAAACAGTCCCATAAGTAACGTTAAAAGGTCCCCTAAAGTATAGGGGCTCTTGGTGAAATCGGGCATAAGTCCCACAATGTTATAGGTGGCAAGCCAATCGCCAACCGGGCACATTTCCAATCTTAAGTATATATCTATATAAGTATATCTTAGTTTTTTTTTTAATTGGAAAAATCCAATTTTATTTTTGTTGCCCGACCCGGGACTCGAACCTGGGACCTCTAGCAGTCAAGTCCAACAACTGAACCGCCAGACACAAAAAAGAATAAAATAGAAAAAGATACAAAAAAATAGATAAAAATAGAAGACAAACTGTCTCAACTTTTCCCAAATCACCATAAAACTCGCGCGCTACACTCTAAAATGACGTTTGAGAACGGAATGAAGGGAATGAAATTCGGAAACATAAACAACTTTGATAGCGATTGAATAGAATAAGCGTTCGCTATCTCGTATTACATTTGGCTACCAACTGATGAACAATATTGCTAAGGCGTTAATATTTGTTAGAATAGAATAGATAGGAAGCGTTTGCAATTTGTCTAGAGACACTGGCGTAGAATAGATACGCCATGAGATGGCGTGTTTCCCTGCCAGGCAGCTCGTTAGAGGCAAACAAACGATAAATGATAATTACCACAGGTGATAGTGCAACTTGTTCGGGTAAAGATCCACCACATTATTAAATCCTGCCGTCGCCTACCATAATGACCGTATCATGTTTCGGTCTGGAAGAGAGGACAGTCGGAAGACTTGGAAGAATTGTCCTAGCACCTAGAACACAAGTCAGTGACGCTCCTGCAAAATCTATTGCACCGGCCACCGTTGTACCTTACCATAAGTAAATCTGTGCGATTTTTCGCTGTCTTATCTCACAACGCATTTATTGGTTTGTAGGGTAAGCTAAGCCTTGCTTCGAAGATACACGGGCTAGCAGAGCGATTGCAGCAGTTGGGGAAAAGTTCTGGCGACTCCGTAGACGGCGACAAAGGGTCCAGGAGTAGAACTGGTATGTAACGCAAATAAGGCATACAGCCAATGTAACATTTGCTACCGCCATAATTATTGTAGCGCTTCCCACTTCTGTTTGTTTGTCCAGCAGGGGTGAGACGCGCAACTCAGCACATTTCTCGTTACTCAAAAGTACGCGCTATGTAGCGCTGACCGTTTTGCATTACATATTTGTCAGCTTGATGGTATAAACACCATCGCTCATAGAAGAGCTCAAAAATCATGCGTCGTAGACATGAAATGGTATTTCTCGCCTCGCGTATGTTGTTTCTTATCTGTCGGTGTGTCAGACGACGCATCGATTGGGTCGTTAGTTACTCTTTTAGGTGCATTGTGGTGGCATATTATATACGCGTCCTGTTTCCTTTTTTTATCAAAAATTTGCAAAACATGTATTTTCAATAGACATTCGCAAAGTGAGTCTACAAAGTTTTTCAAACGCAAAGTTCACTAGGTCTTCGTGCAAATTGGCTGTACTATCTGACCTAAACCTCCAATATATCTTTCCGGGCTTCACTAAACACACTAAGATCTCGGCCGCCGTCGGTTTCTTTATCATCTGCACTTATAAAATAACATGTCCTGGCTGACTGATTCATTATCGCCGAGCAAAATCTGTTAGAGTTACAGCCATGAAACTTGGTGAGTAGGGTCGTTTTATTGAGTAAACATACCCACTAAGGACGGACTTTTGGAAATTCCGCCCCTAAGGGCTGTAATAGGGGCCGAAAGTTTGTATAGAATTCCTTATTAATGGGCTGTAATCAGTAAATATAGTCACTGCCACGCTAGCAAAGCCACGGCTAGCAGCTAGTTTATTAATAAATATGTATTTCAGGCAGCGTCCACCCGATGTTTGCAGTAACGACCCACCCAAGTTATTCTTCCCACGAGCTGTGTATTGGCAGGAATGAAACCAGCCCCAGCCACAGTCAGATGTCCAGGAACTCTAGCCGGAAAAGCAGTAATTCATTACGTGTCAACCAGTCTACCAAACTAGAAGGTATGAGAATAGGAATACTAGTTTGTTAATTTATGGCTAGTCTACCGATTGTTACCGATTTATGTTTCCTCGCTTATAATATCTGTGTGTATGCCGTGCAACTCTTAAGGGGACACCAATACAACTAATGTCAATCTATAGACCTCGGCTTTCTCTCAAAATTTCCTGAACAAAAATATGTGCGTGTACTAGCGTACACTCGTAAGATGTGAAGAAGTGAAACTTCTTTATGACGTTATTTTTCAAAAAATAATTTACTGTATGCAACTTTATAGAAATTGGTTAAATAAAGTTTATTGCCAATCCCTACTCCGCTGGAGAAAGTACCTATACTTCGAATCACGCGTGGTAGGGATAAGAACATAGATGGCGCGTAACGGAAAATGTGACGCGTAACGAAACGTAACAGAAAATGTTACACGATATGAAATGTTACACTATTTTTTTTCCAACCCCGATAAAGAAGTTTCACTTCAAAAATATTGGAAACAATAACACATTTCAAAAATTGGACTTAAATAAAAAAAAACAGAGGATAAAAACAAAATAATGATGGTTTACAGATTACAAACGTATGTGGAAGTAGTTGTGTAAATTTGAATGTGGACTTTCTAACCAAAGATAAAAAAAATGATTGAAGTGGCCAGTACGACAAAACGCCAATTTCGTATGTAATGAGGTTATGCAATAATATGTTAGGCTATATAATCATAATACAGATTATACATTTTATACACTTACATCTTTTTACATAGGCTATGCGATTTTATATTTTAAATCTATAGAAGCATCTTTTCCCTTACAGCTGGCCTAGGGTCAAGAAAACCTAATTCAGAAAATTAAATAAGTCCTGGAACATTTTGGACCCAGTCGATGAACTGAAAATCAATGTCAGTTAAATATGTTAACGGGGACTAGCCCCGTTAACATATTATCTTTTAAAAAACATCATATACAAAATATAATTTCTATGTTATGTACGATTTTTATATAATCAGTATCGTTTAGAAACCTCTGGTGATTTAAAATTCTAGAATTACTGTAGATTAGATTTTTTATGATGGTACGAGCTAACCGCAGCCTACAGACACCATAGATGTTGTAGGTACGTTGCTGCCCTATGGCTGAGGTATAAGGTCAATACAAGCCTACCGACTGCCCTACACTCCGGAACAAAACATGACATTATCATTATGGTGACAGAAACAAGTAGGTAAGGAAGTGGATCCCTAACTCGGCAGAACTCTATCAGCCGTGGTCTTGTTGATAAATGATCTGTTACACCTTTGCTCGCCTCTTTCGAACTGTCAGGCAGNNTAATCTATTTTACATAGAGAACTCGGACCGACTCGGGGAAAAATTAATATAATTATATTGTAATCGAGTATTCATCTATCTCCCATTTAAGAAACAATAACAGATTTATACGAAGTGCCTGGTTACGTATCGTAGGCAATTTATCTAATACAACATTTGGCACTTTAAACAAATTGAAAAAAAAATTAAGAAGAGAAGCAGAGGTATAACCAGTGCTCCCACGACTAACCGAAGACACAACCGAAGTCCAACAATGTGATAAGTGGCAAGCCTATCGCCAACCACCGGGCAACGTTGTTCTTTAATAGAAAGTTATAGAAAACACATCTTTTTGTTGCCCGATCTGGGGATCTAGCCCGGGGTCCAAAGAAGTCAAGTCCATCGCAGGACCACTAGACCACAGAGGCGAAAAAACTTTTATTTTTACATGGTTGGATAAAATATTGTGTAATATTGTTAGATCTCATTAACTTTTATCCATTGAACATAAAGCGTTAAGTATTGCGTGATGCAATGAAAAGGTGGCACAATTTAAGAAAAACGTAACTTATCTCTTTGCGCAGTTGGATAAGAAGTAGCCTAGATATGTTTGGGAATTTTATACTATTTCACCTTTTCCTGGCTCGAACGGTCTAAGCAGCGCACACCGGGATAGCTCTCAAAACAAATCTGCAATATTACGAATATTATCAAATATCTATCCTCACAAACTTTCGCATTTATTATATTATAGTCGAAAATAGGATTATCCATTTTTCGTGTACTTTTAGACGACGAGGTAATAAAATTGTCGTGAGTTTTTTGCAATTTCACTGAGCCTAAATTGGGTGTACAAGCCCATAAGTCAGTCCATTCATAAATATTTTGTTATTGTTACAATGTTTGTATTCTCATTTTCTTGTTTTTTGTGAGTGTAGGACGGGAGAACTACTTTTGACAGGAGGAGACACCATTTGAAGGATAGTGACCAATAAAATTTAACATACAAAATCTATCAAGTGACAAGTACCTATCTGCTGTTGAAAGAAACCTACAGGCGCTAATGACTGTGTAAATAACAATTCACCTGACTTCCACTGCAAATGTAACAATTTGTCTCTTAATTGTTTCAGATTTTAAACATTTAATTCGCCGTTCCTCCACGCTAGAAGTACACACCGCCAGAGTGTCCCTGAAGGACATTGTCTGCTATTTATCTCTTTTAGAAGCTGGCAGACCAGAAGACAAGTTAGAATGTAAATATAATACATAGTATTTTATGTTGTAAGAAAGCGAGTAAACAGTGTGGCTTTATTGACTATTTTTAATAAGTTAAAATTGAGTCAACAGCTATAAAGTTATGCATTCATATTTTTTTCAAAAACTACTAACTTAGAACTGTTCTTTCGCATCTAGATTGGTGCCATCTTTATTATTAGAGGGAGGTATCTTCTTTTTAAGGTGTTTGTTATCAATCAACTGGAGACAGTTGAGTAGAAACTGTTGATGGCGGTTTCTTTTTGAGCGTCTGGCTCTTTTACGACAGTAAGTATGTCCATCAGCCCTGCAGTTATTAGCGCAGCGCTCCTGTCATAGAGTTGACGTACTATGTATTGCATCGACGTTGTTCATCTAGGCTTGAGACAGGTGCCCCATCATGTCGTAGTTCTGGTCGAAGTTTGAATTTGGCTACCTTTCTTTGGTTTCAACTTTGAATAACAGGCTGTGAGAGAGGGGGCGTATCTCTACGTCTGATTCTTCGACTCATTTGAAGGAAAAATATAGATTCCTATTTTCATAAAAGTTTCTAAATTCAAATTAAGAAACATTGTTGCGGCCAGTATGTTTAATTGAAGGGCTTTTTAATTGAATTGGGCAGGCCTACAATGACATAATAATGAAATGAATGAAAGTTTTGAAAGTATGCAAAAACAAAAACTTTTTAAATTTAATTTTGTGTAACGTTTTGTTTGTTACAGTTATGTTCCGTCTCTACGACACAGATGGCAATGGGGTACTAGATACTAATGAAATGGACTGCATCGTTAACCAGATGATGACGGTTGCCGAATATCTTGGGTGGGAAACCTCTGAACTAAGACCTGTAAGTATCGGGTAACCTTCATAATTTTGGGAAACTACACACCACAGTTGCGATTTGCTATTGCTGATTTATAAAATACACTTTGTTTAAATTCATGGGACTCATCGTCATTACTGAATCAATAACGGTTCGGATACGAGTGTAGTAGGTAAAATTTTTAGTCAAAATCTTTCTATGAAAAAATAAAAAACGTTTCTTTTAGTGATAAATGTACACACATCCGTTATAACAGTAGGAAGACTTTTAGAAAAATATTTTCTTGTTCGCTGTGAGATAATTATTTTTAATAAAGCTCTTATGGAACAGATTTTACAAGACATGATGGTGGAAATCGATTATGATGCAGATGGCACCGTGTCTTTGGATGAATGGAAGCGGGGCGGGTAAGTAATTCATAATATTATATTTATGTTAAGAGGACGAAGAAGACCACTATTTTAATTTATTAAAAGACAATATCGTCTGTTTTAAATCCCCGACGGAAAAAGAGGAATATTATAAATTTGTGGTGTGTGTAGATTTAGTGGGGAATTATTAACCTTTTTTAAAATGTTATTGTTATATAGGTAATATTAGACTACATATTAGACGTATTATCGCTCAGAATAGGTGTTTATGTTCATGGGCGTCGGCAGGATTTTTAGGTTGGTGCATCTCCATCTATACATACTATAAACTAATACAAAACACCAAAACAAACATGTATAGCAATATACATAGTTATATACGAACACAAACATACAGCATTACTCTCCCGCAAGTTCAGTCAGGTATTTTTTTCTATCTACTTTCTTTCCGGACAGGGGGGTGCAGTTCAACCCCCTTGCACCCTGTTGCCGGTGCCCATGTTTATGTTAAGATCTTAGATGATTAAAGTTTATGGAATGGAGCGGAGCAGATTACAAAACCCCTAGGTATTATACTTCACTGTGTATATATTTGCAAGAAAGTAAACATTTTTTTATGTTATAGGAAGGCAAACAAGCAGACGGATTTCCTGGTGGTAAGAAATTCACGCCGCCTAGGGATACCAAAAATGGTAATGGTGCGTTGCCAACCTGAGGTCAGAATGTTAGGCCTCAAGCAAAAGTAAGTTTACCGGCTACCTTACCCTCCGAACCGGAACTCGTCATGACGTTACTACTACATGACTACTGGTGGTTACACACCCAATAAACTGATTTAATTCCCAAATATTGCTGGCTTACTCTAGCGTACCGACCTCTTTTTCGTTTTGAATTTGCTAATTGACATCTGTGAAAGCGAAGTCGGTATATTGGAAGTGTGTAACCACCAGTAATAGTAGTTTATAGCTTCATTGCTACAATCCAAACTGGCATTAAATAAAATATTTAAAAAACTTGAGAAAAGCGCCTTCTATTTTGAACAGGTAAATAGTACTGGTATACTGAATGCCATCTGTCAGTTACTAGTACTTTATACTAAAGTTTAGGTATCTACTTGATGATATTCGTGTATTTCAGAATGACGACGATACCTCTATTAGTGTTACTGGGTTTGGATACAAACGTGAAAGAAGACGGTGAGCATGCTTGGAGGCTGAAGCATTTTAACAGGCCAGCCTACTGCAATCTCTGTCTAAACATGCTGGTGGGACTGGGGAAGAAGGGACTCTGTTGTATATGTAAGTAGGTTTAATGTCTGTGCCGTTGTTAAAAGTATACCTTTTAACCTAATTATTACCATGCAATTTGTCGGCAGTTTTACAAAAACCGCGTAAGTAGTAACTTGCTTTGCGGTATTAGATCCAGATTCTCTTAAAGTATAACTGCCCACCGTTTGCCAGTTAGTTGGCATATTTGTAACTTTATCTAGAGTTACTAACTATTATTATCGCGGTGTAAAGAGGTAGAGAGATCGGTACCAAAGTTTCATCTCTTCCTTAACGTCAGTGCTAGCCATCGACAAATTACGGTATGAAGGGCAGGAAGGGAAGACTTAGTCTGGCAACCGATTACTAACTTTGGTGTCTATAGTTAACGTCTCTTTCTTCTCTTTAGGAACTTCGTCTATTTAGATTTGTGACGTCTACTATACCAAAAAAAAAACCAGTAGTAACTACCTATTTTAGTACCAATGTCCTAAGTAAGTAATGATCCTACAATGTTATAATTTAAGCACAATGAAGTTGAAAACCGACTTTAATTTCAACAGTTTGAGTATTTTCCTCGAGTTTCCTAAGATTTCATCATCAGATCCAGACTTGGTAGCATCGAGATTCAAGAGTAATCCTTCTGATCAGCTGTAAGCGGGCGGAGCCGCGGATAACAATTCGTTAAGTATAAAAGTGTGTTGTTACTTGCAGTTTGCAAGTTCACGGTGCACGAGCGGTGCGTGCAGCGCGCGCCGGCCTCCTGCATCGCCACCTACTCCAAGTCGCGCCGCGCGCCAGCAACCCTCGCGCACCACTGGGTCGAAGGTAACCGGCTCGGACTGACACACCGATATGGAACTATTTCTGCTTAAATGGCTTTTGTTTTGCGATATCACGGCTGGTTTTTTTCCATAAATACATACCTATAATATATCGTCACAAATATAAATTTCGTAAGGAATTACTTATTTCATTTTAAGTATCACTCTGCTCAGCCCAAAATAGTCCGGTGAAGTTGTAAAAACCTCGCGGTACCTCTGCTAGCGTTTTAGATATTACAAAAAAATAATTTTAGGTAGGTATTTAATAACATCATCGTTGATTGACAGTTGATTGATGAACAGGATTGAGCATCTAAGTCTGTAGTTAGATACCATAATTATGATACATCATTTTTTAATGGGAGAATTATTTCGAAATATGGCGAATCACTTGAGAAAAATATGTATCGTAATATTAAAAACAAAAAGTCATTTGAGTTTAACTAGAATCTCGATTAATCGATGGCGGTAGAATATTGACAGTTTATTGAAATGAAATGAAATAAAAAATATTTATTTGCGGAATATGTGTGTTAAAAAGTTGCTACAAAGATACAACATATTCTACCTCATTGTGGTGTCAAAATGTTTAATTATATTTAAAGAAATTAAATATTTATATACATTTTAACATTTATCTCACAGCACTTTTTATATTTTTTGCAGGTAATTGTCACGGGAAATGTGCCAGATGTCGGAAAAAGATCAAGGGCTACAACGGGATCACTGGTCTCCACTGTAGGTGGTGCCATATCACTGTGAGTATCCTCGCTCGTGTTGTTAATGTTAAAACGTATAGAACGCGTTCATTTGGTCTATTTTCACATTTAACTATATGGCATTATTTGTACAATGTACAATAGCATGGGTAAGTCAAAACATAGGAGATGCACTTTGTTATTTATACCGATATTTTAATAGAAACCCGAAGGAGAGCTGGAAACATTCGACACGCGGATTAAACAGTTTATAAGTTCTGAACACACGGCCTTGCACCCTTAGTGGGAGTGTCCAAAGATGTATTTGGCTGTAACAAACCTTTCCTGTTACACTTTAGATGGCAAGATTTTTGTTCCTATTGATTGATTTTAATGCAAAAGAATGAATAAGCCAGATTTCTTCTCAGTAAGGAGTACTCGTCACCCTTAGACGCCGGAAGTGACTGAGGATGGTTTGTGAAGTTGATGTTATGGAAATAAAGTAAAGTATGTAGGAGACATGTACAGGGCCAGGTGTGTTGCAGCTCCACAACCGCTGCGTGGGCAGCGCGGGCGGCGCGTGCACGCTGGGTCGGCACGGCAAGCACATCCTGCCGCCCACCGCCATACGCCCGCTCGTGCTCGACCGCCAGCGCTCGCTGCCGCACCGCCCGCAGCCCGACCAGGTACCGTCACCACACACTTACATTATAATATTATATACTACTGAGGTACAGGTCACTCTCTGTCGAATAAAACGTTAACGAAATTGAAAATTAATATGTCAATTAAAGTTTCATAATACGGCGCTAAAATAATAATCATTACGCTAGCTAGAATAATAATCACGACGTAACGTATTTATTAATGTAGAGGGAGCTATTGTAGTCTAAATTTTTTTTATAGTGTGGAAAATCCCCCCGGAGACCCACCGCTCTCGGGGGAGAACGGCGGGTTATGTCGGACTCGAACCGACTAAAAACCACACTATGACCTTCCTGCCGCCCGGCTAGGAGCGAGATGGGGTCGCGCTGGCATTCACCATCTCGCTCCGCGGCTACGGCCCGGTCCTTAACGGGCCTCCTCCCGCGCTGAAAGAGTAGCGACTCCGGTCATTGGAGTCGCCCCCCAGGCGTGCGAGGCCGTGCTGGCCAGAGGAAGTCCCCCGACTCCCCCCGGCAGCCCCGCATCGGAAGCACTTCGAAGGCGGAAGAACCGCCTTCTCGCGCCCCCGGTCCGCCTGCGCCGGAGCGGGCCTGAGTTGGGATCGTCCTCCCGGGCCCGCTCCGCATTGTAGTCTACATTTGTGCCAAACTTCTTCAATGCCAGTTTAGGTGTTCAGTTAAACAAACATCCCAGTATCCAAATGACCAGTATTTCATATTTTTTAGCAATCTCTACCAGTATCAATATCATTACCGATCTCAATAGCGGCTGAAGATAAGAGAGAAGAGAAGAAAGAGCACAGGGCTCCCCCCATCTCATTCCAAATCACACCCCTCGAGGGGACTATTCCACTACTGGTGTTCATCAATCCCAAATCTGGCGGGAGACAAGGGTCAAGAGTTTTGCGGAAGCTGCAATACATCCTTAATCCTAGACAAGTCCATGATATTGCAAAAGGAGGGCCTTTGCAAGGTAAGCATCAGACGCAACATTTTTCCTAACATATTCTTAGGATCTTTAACAGTTGTAAGCAATTAGTGACTATCAAAATACTCAAAAGAGAAAAGAGAAGGCTGATTTTGATGAAACAAAAACTGAATTAGTGAAATGTTACTAATGTATTCATATACCCATACATACGGCAGTAACCAGTCACAGCCATATGTATGGGTACTCATATTAACCTTCTTATTAGTAAATATCTTAGTAAGGCACTACTTAACTGATCACGATATTAAATAGTTTAGATTTAAAGGTATGCTCCTGGCATTTTAAAAATATTAGAATGTTATTTACAGGGCTGCAAATGTTCAAGGACGTAAAAAACTACAGGGTAATATGTTGCGGAGGTGACGGAACAGTTGGTTGGGTCTTGGAAACTATGGGTGAGTTGAATTTATCATTTCGGTTGTATTTATAAATGGCGCTTAAAATTAATGCTTTAATAATACAGAAGACTCGGCAAGTAGATTTGTATCCACGTAAACAACTAGTTCAAGTAATACCAATATGGGCCTTGTAGTTATAAATACAGATGATTTTAAGCAAGTTAAACTTGGTACAAATAAGATTAATTAGACATAATTATTATTATGAAATCGGTGAAGAATTGCAGTTTGTTATTTTAACTATAATCATAAATGGACGAAGGCATTCCGCTATGCTAAGAGCATATTGTTGGAATTAGGTCGAAAGTAGGATAACGATATTCGAAACTATCAATACTTATATAGGACATGGACAACAGGAAAAAGTGGAGAGCCCTGATGCTAGTTCAGGGAGCGATTGGTAATTTTAAACTTCAGCTGTTTCATATTTTAAGATTCATTAAAATTAAAATAATTCTATCACACAATATTTATTTATTATTTTATGTTAGTTATAACGTATTTTATTGTACTGAGTTTTCAAAAAAGATGTAATAAATATTTATTGTTTGTAATTCGTTTACAACGGTATTTATATGTTAAGATATTTGGTAATAGTTACCAAACACTAAAAAATATTGGCGTCCTCAAGTCCCCAGCGTCTGCCTCCTTTGACACTTTGGTATAGATTGCAGGTTTAACTAATCTACAGACGAGACTAAGTAATATGTTATTGAGTTTTTTGAGGTGAAAAAAATGGGGGCGATACAAAATTATTAACTGTCAAGTGGACGTTACACGAAAAAAGTTTTGGAATCTTTGATGTAGACAGTAATTCGGCTTATTGATTTGGTTTTGTCGGTTGCGGTTAGTGATACTATTAGACTAACAACTCACGGCGCGGTTTATACCGGCGCTCTTGGCGGTTACGGGCCCGCAGGTTCCGTAGAATGTCGATTTATAAGCAAAAAGTAAGATCACATTTGACGACGCCATTTTGATGCCCTTTAACCGTGCGGGCGGCGATCTTCTCCCGCCGCCCCGGTGAGTTGCGACCACGTGCTCTGCGGTTTCTTGGCATTCGACCATTTTATACTATTTGTACTGATTATTTAACCGCAACCGCCAGCCGCGCGATAATCAACCGCCAAGTTTGCGGGCGATAATTTCAACCACGACGGCTGCGGAACCGTAAAAATTACCCGTCTCTTGAGTTTTGAAATAAATCGCAGAACCGCGCCCGTCACTCCGTGAGTTCTGTCTCTTAGTGATTATTGCGCATAGATATGTAGATGTAAATCAGCGATAGAATGACTTTGTTTTTGCATTTAGTATCTGTATAGAACTACATAACGACGATAAAGCTGAAGTAGCATTTTATTGATCAATTATGAAACGGGTTTTGGCGCCATCGTGAATGAAGAAGGTCGCATTTTTTCATAATTATTGAATTTCGTGTTTACATTGAGTGAAATTAGTTAATTTAGGTGGGAATTAGTCTAGTTTTGTTCAGTGAACGTGCACAAGTGAAATAATCATGAAGAAATTAGTGTATCGCGAATTTCCTCGCTGCCGCCAAACCTCATAGACAAGCTTGTGTAAAGAAACCACCGCTTTACTCAAGGAAAGACAAGAATTTATAAAGATTAAGAACTGAAACAAAGAAATAATACGGAAGACGTGGTTGTATGGCCCGAAGGCTTTTACCTGCCCCACAAAGGGGCGAACTAAATAAATAATAATAACAAAATAAACAATTATGAAACCAGCATGTAACAATATTATCTCAATTCAGCTCACTGTCGGCATCAAAGCTCCTCTTCATTGTATATGCAAACAAGGCTCGTGAACCGCTAGCATAGAGCATGAATGAATGAACGGAACAAACGTTGGAAGTTCCAAACGAATATTTAAATTGTAAAAGAAAAACGAGAATGACGAGGAAGAGATTAACAACTTGTGTCAAATATGTTTGTTGCTCTGTAGATGATTTTGCATAACTAACGCTTCGACTCAACAATTTGAATGTCATATATAAAAGACGTCAGTGCATATCTACCTTATTACGAAAATTAAGAAGTACTCCTTATAAATAAGTCTACCAACTAGCCTGTGCTTAGCCTAGCCTGCTATGTATGTGTGTATATGTATATTAATTAGTGTAGTGAAGCGGTCGTTTCAGCGTGTAAACGGACTTACGCGTAAAGCCTAACGTCCGAGCCGCAGTGCGAAGTACTATTATATTCCTAGCGCCTGTAGGCGACATCTGTTTTTTTACTACCAGAAAAGCATATGCTTCTTTTTTTATAACCCAATGTTATAAAGAGTTACAACTAAAGTTGTGGTTTATTTAGTAATGTAATTATTTACTCAATTTTTGTGCATTGTTACAGATAAAATACAAATGGAGACTCAACCAGCAGTAGGGGTGATCCCATTAGGCACTGGTAATGACTTAGCGCGATGTTTGCGATGGGGAGGAGGGTAAGTAGCGACATAGTAGACATTACGACATAGTATGGGAGCCCACAATGCTAAATGTATTGTCACTCCAGCGTCCTGTGTTTTGAACTTTGCTGATCAGATTGATAGAAAAAAATTGCTTTTAAAAGCTAAAAAGACAATTAGTAAGTCAGTTGATCATATTTGAACATATCAAGTAATAATAGTGTACATGTGTGTCTTTTTTTGGTTGAGGTGTTGCCATCTATTTGCATTCAAACATCTTCATTACATATTATAAAACAAAGTCGCTTCCTCTGTCCCTTTGTAAGCTTAAATCTATAAAACTACAAAACGGATTTTGATGTGGTTTTTTTAATAGATAAAGTGATTGAAGATGAATTTTTGTATGTATATTTTATAACCGTGCGGGCCGCTAGTATAACATTAAAATGAATTATTAAATGTGTTGGTAAGCGCATAACTTGGACTGAACCGATTTGGCTAATTCTTTCTTTGTCGTGTTAGTTATTGTTAGATGAAGGTTTTTATAAAGAGAAAAACCGGGAAAATTGAAAAGAAAATGGGAAAAGCAATACTTTATTATTCCCATTAGAAACAGAACGGGTGGAACGAAGTACGCCGGGACAGTTAGTTCCTTATAAAATTATTGCTCACAATCCTAGCTTATAACGTGAAACTGCGAAATTGGAAAACTAAATATTATTGGAAAACATTCTTAACTATTCTAAAATTTCGTTTGCCGTTTTGTACGGTCCTACATTTCCCTGCACTAGATAAGTAATATTTTTCACTATCTGGCCTATGTACCCTGACATACTTCTCCTGGGTTATAAGAGTTATAGTGGTGCTATCAAATTTCGTAGTTTATTTTCTTCATTTAATCTTAGCATCCTTCCTTTGTCTGCAACGCGTAAATCTCCAAATTGTTCACATTCTCTTTTAGACTCAGTTATTGTGTCTCAGCCTGATAGAGTGAAAGCACACGGTCAACTTGCCTTATGTTTCTTTACCACAATCTTTTATGTGTCTCATTTTATTCGATCTCCTAAAAGAAAGGCCAAATACTTATTTTTGTGTTCTTTAAAAATATTCTTGATAATGATGAGAGGTCTATTGAATGGTCTCCAGTGCTTGGAGCTTGGCGACTTTGATATAGCAGTTTCTCTTTCAACTCACCTATTTCTAGACATAAACATCGACCCGCTTCTTAAGTGACTGAGGTCATTAAGGTTAATATGGCGTTGAAAAAAGTGCATTTTTAAATTTTCTGACGATTTGAACAAGACGTACGGAGGATTAGAAACTTTAAAAAACTAAGTCATCTATATCCATTGTCGGTCACGACTAACCATATCGAATTAGGTACCTATGTACACTATAATGCTTGGTGAGTCCACATATAAAAAGGTGATAACAATTGTTCGTTTAGCTTCTAGACGATCACGGTCCATCTAAGAAGGAAAACTTCACGTAACCTATTTTTCTCTTCTCTGTTTATTCGGCAAAGTCCAATGGGTCGCCATTACGCTGGAGTTACTACACATTTAGCATCACGGGCTTTAGGGCTAATGGGCGATACAGAAAGAATTCTCAAGAAATAAAGCGTTTTTTAAAATGTCTTTGGGTGGGATTTTGGCAACTTGTCTCTTTTTTTAGTTTTCTTGGTATCAGTTCTTTAAATTCATGTTCTTCCACGCCGCCTTTAACGCTGGATAACGCTACAAAAACTGATACTCTTAATGATTTATCATTGACATCACGTACCTCCTGTTCTGTCTCTTATAATTCGGTAACTGAGTTTAAAGGCGAAAAACATTCAAATGTATTTCATCAACTGACATTAGTACTGATGGCTTGTACTCTAAAATGATACTCCAAGCCCCGCATATCCTTCTCATTTTAACTATTTTTTAGTCTTTCCTTATCAATTCAGTATTTTCCCTCGTTGTGAAAAAGGCGAAAGCCAAACCTTTCTACAAAATCCAACCCTTCAGATTTTCGTCTTATTATAAACATAAAAATTTTGGAAGTGCTTGACCATTTAAATAAATAAATAAATAAATATCCTTGGACAAATCACACGAATTGAATCTAACCCCAAAGTAAGCAAATTATATGCTTGTGTTATGGGTGTTAGTCAACGATTCTAATACATAGAAATACTTAAATAGATACCAGAATATATTTAATAAACACCCAGACCCGGAAATGCAGACATCTAAATGTTCATCACACAAATGCCTGCCCCCGTCGGGAATCGAACCCGAGCCTCGCGTTTGGTCGATGTAGTTAAGCGTGTACGTTAGCCACTCGACCAACGAGGCGGTCCAAATTTCAACATTAATTTTTTATTATTGACCATTCAAGCGCGTCAGATAAAAACTGACGCGCTTGAATTACTGGCCAAATCCCCTCCTAGACTCACAAATCCCTACCATTAAGATTATTGAATTTGACTGTTTCCATAACATTGTTTAAATTTATGTTATTTTATATTAAATGAACACCTAACAATTTTGTTAAGCAAAACTTGCTACTAACTACAAAATTTGTTTCGTATTTTGTTGTTCAAACAGTCGTCAAATACAATACAATTTGTCCACAACTATAAACAAGTCTTTTCTTTTAACAAATTTTCGATTGATAGAATTTAAAATCTAACCTTTGTCTTAAGTTGAGAATGCTACTCTTATTTAACTAGTACCAGATATTGTACATATAATATATTGTCTTTGCTAGTTCCCATTAATTGTTGAAATATTTAGTTTATTTCTTATCAGAATTTTTCTTTCATTTATAACAGTCTATCTTACGATAAGTCCTTAGACTAAATAAAAATTAAAAAAATTCGATAATTTTTTAATGTTTTCTTCTGATCGTTTCAGCTATGAAGGTGAATCGATACACAAGATTCTGGACAAGATCTCCAAAGCGAGCACTGTGATGATGGACCGATGGCAGATACAAGTGGAAAACTCTACGGGAGAAGTGAGATTTTTAACGATATCCTCAAACTTACATAATACTCTTGTCTGTAACATAAAATATGTTTTAAGTTGCTTCCTCATATTGTATTTTTCTTTCACTTTCAAATTGTAGAGTTGTAGCGTGAGCTATGTTAACGTGCGTACACTTGGTCATACTTACTTACGTTCACGGTAAGTTCTTTACGTGGTAGGCTGAGTATATCGAGAACCAAATATCACGATCCTTGCAGACCTGCCTAGTTTCCTATGATAATGACAATGCTTAATTCTCACGGTACAACAGATAAAAGGACGCCGGGTAATAAAAATATTCTTCCGTGCGTAGCTATTTCACATAATATTTAAACAGGTATATATATAACAGCCGATTATGTTGAAAACTTGTATGGGTATATCGTGGTTTCCTGTATGATTTAAAAATACAATCTTGAACGACAGGTGGAGCTGCTGTCGGAATATCATCTAAACTGTAATGTTAAAAAATTTTTTAATTTAAAATAAACAAGCATTTACATTTCTTGATCTTGAATCAGATTAAACTGCTAGTAACTACAAATTGTTATGGACGTTTATTACAAACCGAAATGTTTTTGTTAAGTCCGCCAAATATGTTCGCAATCCTGTTACGGAATTCCGTACAGTGTCCATCACACATGCATGACGCTTTTCATACAAATACGCCGGTTTCGGAGACTCTTGATACCACCCTCGGATAAAAGACGATCAATATGTACGAACTACTGGAGCATGCCCATTCTCAGTATTATATCAACAACTTTTTCAAACCCACTCTCTCTCGGATCTAACAGTTACAAATGTGGAACAGTTACAAAACCTTGCTAGGTTTACAGTTACAAAACCTTGCTAGGTTTTGTAACTGTACCACATTTAACGTAACGTAACGTGTTAAATATATGCTTGAACCCTTGTTTTTATACAAAGCCACGATGAGCACATGTCTTCAAGTGCTCTGCCGGTCCTCCAACATTTGTCACAGACAACCCAGAAAGAGTCTCGAACGGTAGAACCACAAAGCGTAATCATCTCAGCTGTAACCAGTAACCATATCTACTCCCTTTGCTTAACCATATTTTATACTTCTAATTGCCCATTAAACTTCTTCCATTATAATGGCATCGCATTACTTCGCTATTTCTGGGTCCTAATCTGAGAATCTGAATTCAAATAAGTAGAAGCGTCCCGGACATAAACGTACATATTCCCAAAAAAATTAATCAACTGTTTTAACACATTATTTGTGAATGAGAATGTCATCCCTTAATTCATTTGGATTTATTCATCCTTGAGGCAAACGCACACCCCAGTCCCTTTTTCAATTTCTTCCAGAAGAGTTTGGTTTTTGTCTTGAAATAGTTTGCCAACCACGTGTTTCGTGTTTCGTATAGACAAGGTTAATCAGTAATTACCAGCATATTTACTGATTTAACTTGTTTACGACAGGGCACGAGCCCGGGGTCAGCGGTATAGATGCTCTAGGAACATGGTCCTGGTCGTAGACGTATAAGTGGTATAGAAAGACTGACACCATGCTAACTTACACGAAGCAGTTGGAGAGGAGGAGGGAGTAGGGTAAAGGGTGTATGGGTAAATTCTCAAAGCTAGCCAAGCAGGCTCACCAGACCAATTAAGGGCGTGAAGCTGTCTTCTTCCTAAAATCTTTATAGTACATTAAATTATGGTGAGAGTATGCTGAGTTGTTAATGTAGTACGCACGATAATCGCAAGATAAGATCTGATTACCGTAGTGTAAAGCCAAGCATGGCCTTGTAAGCCGTCGTCATTCATCCGTTTGAGTCATCACACATAATCACTCTTTCACATACTTCAACTATGTCTGGAACATCTGGAGTATGCTAGGAGTAATAACCGCCTCCACAAAAACACGTACGACTCCCAGCTTAAACGGTCCCAGATCTGTTTCAAGCTAATCAGATTAGACCTGAGGCTAAACGAGACGATAAAATGATATCTACCTACCTACAAAAGACTACAGGGCTAATTCTATACCGGGGAGATCAGAAGCACTCCTACCCTTTCGTTTAGTCTACGTAAATTTACATACAGTAAATCTAGGTAGTTTTCATTTATTACGTAGATTAATTAATTCATATTCACTTTCATTCTACGTCTTATATTCCACATGCCCATTTGGCACTTCCTACACCTCGACCCTTCTCAGGCTTGGCTTATATGGTGGCTTCTCTCATCGCCGCATCTGCCTCTATTCTTGCCGACGAGGACACATCGGTACGCTTCTCTACCAGGGCACGCCGTTTGCTCAGCTGTTTTCGGTTCAGAATTACAGTCCAATGGAGTGCCAGGGATAATGACGAGCATGCTTTCGGCTATTGACCCTCAGCTGCAACTGTAACAAATGTACACTTGAACAAAACTTGTTTATCACTCTTTTACATCGTGTGTGGGTGAGTAAGTCTGCATTGTGGTGGAACAGGTCCAGCCGCAGTGCGAGGCGCCGTTGCCGCCGTCGGCGCCGCACCCCACCTGCGTGCCGTATAACATCATCAACAACTACTTCTCCATTGGCGTCGTAAGTATCATAAACGCATGTAATTCTACATTCGCATAACTTTGGAATTCAAACAAGCGTGAATTTCCTAATGACAAGAAAGGCTCGTATATCATATATGGCAGTATATAATTTATTTGATGTTGCAATTTCAAAAAGTTTTTAAAGTATTCCTCGCGACATTCAGGACGCGGCAATATGCGTGAAATTTCACACGGAACGGGAGAGGAACCCTGACAAGTTCAGCTCTCGCATGAAGAACAAGCTCTGGTACTTTGAGTTTGCCACGTCAGAACAGTTCGCGGCCAGCTGCAAGAATCTACACGAGAACATTGACTTGGTGGTAAGATTCTTACTTTTATGGTATCTGAACCATTGCCGGTAAAACCCTATTTTTTTATCGAACCATAATTACTAAGCTTTTAAACTTATAAACTTTTTTTATCGATAATCCCTTGCAATTTTAATGGCGACTTTAAAGCTTGTTTAAATTTGGCGCCAGTAAAGTTACTGCCGGTACAGTCACACAGACCGCTTCGTAGCCGAATTGCGATATCGGCGTTTGCTCTCCCGCACTTGTTCTATTCGCTCCCTACAAATCCTACCTACATGAACCTGAATTCACTCTACGCTTTCTGGGATTAACAATCACAATTTAATTGGTAACACAAACTAACAACCTCGCAAAGAAGACAGTTTGGCAAGTGATTTTATAGTTCAAATGAAATTTAGGCTTAGACAAAATTATTCAACAAATTATTCAAAAGGTTACACTAAAAACAAACAAAAATTCTGTGCTCAAACAGTCAACATCAAAGTTATCTATTCTGGCAATTATACTATATGAATTGCAATATAAAATTGTATATTTTATTCATAGATTGTATTTCATTAACCAATTTTGCTTGGGCTATTGTAATTATATGCAAAATTTAAAGTACTCGTATTAAGGCTGGTGGGATTTTAAAGGACAAAATGTCTATACTGTGTGCGGTAAGATTATCGTAAAGATAAATATTAACTGCATCTAAAACCGGCACTGTGCTTCTTAAAATAATATCGTTAATTGTCATTCATAGCATGCTTGCACTCATATCAGATTGCTAAAACTTTTTATGTACAAATTGTTACAATTGTTTATTTCACGTCAGAGGAAGTGTTTCCATAGCATATAGTGACATAATTGTACAGAGACAGTGCTAGAAATACGAATAATTGCCTTGGATTACGAGCTGATAGTATTTATATTGGAGGGCTATTTAAATTAAATACTATTTAGTTTTATAATCGGTATTGTGTGGACTCGTGTGTTGTAGTGTGACGGGTCATCCCTGGAACTTAGTCGTGGTCCAGCCCTGCAGGGCGTGGCGCTGCTGAACATCCCGTACGCGCACGGTGGGTCCAACCTGTGGGGCGCCAGCGGGGCACACCGCCGTTCGCGCTTCCCGAACGCGCACCAAGGTAACACACACACACACACACAGTCACACACACACACTCATCACAATATGCACACGTGCGTATGTACAACTTACGATCACATCAAAAAGTCAAACTCTACATTTCCATGCGCATTCTTGCCACTTAACTAAAGATTTCAAATCTGCTATCTCTCTCACTCCACCTCATGGCTTTTGAATTGAATTAAAATTAAATAACTATAAAATTCAGGAATACTACAACATAAGTATTTTAAATTATTTTTAACGATAGAAATCTTTAAATAATAATTAGCGAATCCGGCGAGCTTCATATCGCTTGACATTAGCACCTACTAACAGTTTGTATGGAAAAAGCAAAGAAGGTTTTTTTCTACTTTTCCAACAACTTTACCGGTTTTCCTGACAATAACCAGTACGACAAAAAGAAAATTAGTGGTCCATCCTTTCTGATTGATGGTGACCACGCGAATCGGGGATTCATTCATTCAAATTATGTTTATAATTAAAATAGGTGGTACCAACCCGTGGCCAGAACATATATCATCTCGTTCAAATCTATAGCCGTAGACTTTACCTGCTATACTTTGGACTCTCCAAATGAAACACAGGAATAGCACTAATATTAGGACGGGAGGACTATGATTGCAGTTACGATCATAAGATGTTGATGATATTTCCAGATATTGGTGACAAGCTCATCGAAGTGATAGGCTTAGAAAACTGCTTGCACATGGGCCAAGTACGAACAGGTGAGACAGATTCTTTTTAATGTTTTATTACCTACCGTTACCTCGGCCATGAGTGTATCGTGGAAATGCTATTAAATTGTTTTAAATGATTTCCATTCAACTATATAGAAATAAAAAAATATACATAAAGTACAAGAGGTGATGATGAAGGTGCCGAACATCCTGATCGTGGTATCATCGTTGTAACATCCCTAAGCTGCACACAGTATGCCTTGGGCACCTACCTTAGCACTATCGCCACCTATTTTTTGCTCTGTGGTTAAACCAAATTTTGCAAGTTTTCAATAGAAAATTATTAGTTCACTTGTGAACAAAGACAAGCCCGTTGAGTTTCTTGCCAGTACTTCTCAGTGGGAGGCCGCGTTCAGATCAGATGGTAGATTTAGTATTATATAGAGGTTTAGTATGATATAGTCACAGGTGCCTCTTGTAGGTTAACGTGAAATAAAGATAATTTTGAATTTGAAATTGAAATAACTTAATCATGAAATCAAACATAGAGGTCGCTAGTAATAGAAATTTAAAACATTGCGAGTGAAAGTACATGTACGTTAGGTCTGCGGGCGTCCGGACGGCGGCTGGCCCAGTGCCGTGCCATCACCATTACAACGCGCAGGACCTTCCCCATGCAGATCGACGGCGAGCCCTGGATGCAGCCGCCCTGTCAGGTACCGAGTCTCCACGTGTGCTAGCATTAGACATTCCAGCCTCGCGCGGACCTATGGGCCTTTTGCCGACTGAGGTAGACGGTGGAAAATATAAAGTTCATGAAAAGTTTTCATTTTTTAGGGGTGCGGGGATTGTCTAGAAACAGTTCAATAATTACATACATATCTCCACACCAAGTCCTTTATCTGGTAGGCAGAGAATATTGAGTGCCAAACCTACGATCTTGGCAGAACTGTCTGGCTTGCTCCACATTCGTTGCCCTTTTTTATACAACCACCGGTTTCGGAGACTCTTGACGCTACCTTTGGATAACACCCGAGCGATCTGCTCGTGGAAGGTTGGTCAAACCTTGGTCTCCCCGGGTACCTACATCCATCCACATTCGCATTGTATATCTTCTTTGCGTTGTCTGAAATTCTTCCCACATGACCGAACCAGCGGAGCATGCCCAATAAATATTGTCACTAAGTAGACGACCTAATAGACGAGCTCATCCGATATCAATAGTGTACCGTGTGCCTAATGTGTCTCCGACGGCGGAAATAATTCAAGTTTATTTTTTCAAGACTGAGGATGAAATTGATAGCAATGTTACAATTTCTTTGCCAGTTCTAAATAGGTGTCTTGCAAATGTGAACGTGTTTATTGTTAACTAATGAATACAAAATTAATACAACATACAGATCATAAAAAAAAAGTATCTTCACGCCCATATATATAGAGGTAGGCAGAGGCTCAACCAGGGCACCCACGACTAGCCGAAGACACTAAGTCCCATAATGTGATAGGTGGCAAGCCTATCGCCAACCGGGCACGTTTCCAATCCCGAAGAACATTTTTTTTAATTAGAAAATTAGAAAAATCCAATTTTCTTTTTGTTGGCCGACCCGGAATTCGAACCCGAGACCTCATGCAGTCAAGTCCAACACCCGGACCGCTAGACCACAGAGGCGATTCCCGACGCAAGGAGGTATTTGTGTCATCACACAATCTGCTAGCACTGTTTTCGTTAATGTTAATGTGAATATGCTTTTCTTGATGTGTGTGTTGACGGCGTGAGTGTAAAACAGTATGACTAGAATTAAAAGGAAATATTAAATTAATAACGCTATAGTAAAAGGTTGGCAATGCATCTGTGGAACTCTCCGATAGAAATTACTGTCTAATGTTTTTGAAAGAAATGTATTAAACGCCGAAGCTCAAATACACAATTACGGTATGGTAAAATTAAAATAAGTATATGAATGGTTCTTATTTCAATTTCAGATAACAATAACACACAAAAACCAAGTGCCAATGTTGATGGGGCCGGCGCCAGAAAAAGGGCGAGGATTTTTCAAGCTCTTCACACACTGTTAACCTTTCTTTTTCATTCCATTCATCTTTGGTAAGATAAATAAAAAGAGGTGAATATACTTTAAGTTGTTATATTATGCTGTTTATATATTTTGTATCTATACAGTAGAAACGATGCATAATTTTGATAAAATGATTGTCATACATGTCGACCGCCTCATTGGTCGAGGGGTTGAGGCTTAACCACCGATCTACTCAGTACGGGTTCGATTTCTAAAAGGCTTGGCATTTATATGAGAAGCATAGAAAACTTTTTTCGGTCTGTTTAATATATTTATTTTGGTATTAATATAATTTGCAATGTATGTACTTAAAATATGTTGGTATCCAGACTAATATATTATGTTGTTGTATAATAATATGTTGGTTGGACTTACCGCTAGTGTGGAAATGAAATCGATAGATCGATGTTTTTTTTTATCGCCATTTATTTTATCGCCACAGAATCAGCATTTACGTAAGAATTGATTATGAAATAAGTGTTCGAATACGTTGTATCTGATATTTTAAAACGGCAAAAATAATATTCATAAAAATGTATACTTTCCATCACGTGCAGCACAATCTTATTTTAACTGCCTATTGATTATATTTTTATGATACATTGGTATTCTAATTGTTAGATTCGTGAATAAAAAAATCGAAGTCTTGTGATTTGTTTAAAAACTGTTTTTTTAGACTAGCACGCCAAAAAAAAGCCGTCCAAAAGCTTCTATTTATTTACCTATTGCTTGTTGAAAATTATATTCCTAAAAAAACGTCAATTTCGAAAACCGTACACCCAAATCTAAATTTAAATAAAATATCGATTACTTGAAATGCATTTGGCTACATTAATCGATGTTTTTTAATAAATCTACTTTTAATAGTTATGTACTTACCTATAATTTATGAACGTATAATTCGCGTAAACGCATAGATATAAGATAGATTTTATGAGAAATTTTAAATAAGGATACGAAAATATACTTAGACCAAATACACAATAAGGATTTTACCACAAAATAAAATAATTGAATGCTAATGAAATTGTAGAACAAGAGTCGGTATTTAGTGGATTGGTCTTATACCTAGATATATGGACAAAGGCTGTTTCATTGTCCATTGTTTGTACACAGGAACGTATCCATCCTTTGGTCACTTTGGCACAGTTCTATAATTTTAGAACTAAATAAATGTCGGTTGAGTTGTCACCAAGTACGGTTAAGACTCTTAGTTTCAGAGAGCTTATATATTATATTAGATTAGAAATATAAACTGGACATAATACATTAATTATAATTATATTGAGAATTGCTTTTCATTGTTCAGCGTGTAGGATCGGAAATCTTCTGACCAACGATATATAGATCAGTACATCGTTTATGATTACAAATGTTGTCTCTCAATTAAATGTTTAGATAGCGAAAATTAACTGATGTAAACAGTTTTAATGTAATTATTTCTAATATTCAGCTTTAATAATTTACTTACGTATTGTTCTGTATAAGGAATCACCTTAAATTAAGTAACTTCAGTTTGTTCAATATTACAAATGCATTTTGTTGCAATAGAAGTTTATCGTTTTTTAATTTGATTTTAATTGGTACGACGACTTCTACGTATTTTTAATTTTAATGAAAGCACTAAGTACCAATTTCTTTCCGCAATGTTCTTTTACTAATTTATCTTAGATGAGAGGTCCGTATAACCCGTACGAATTAACTGTGTACCTCGCGCTGTGACGTCATTTGATTCGTACGAGTTGTTACAAGTAAGGCATTTTTATCATCGACCTAGATTAGAAATGTAAAATATAAAATGTATTTTATGTAAAATATGTATGTATTTTCAATATTAAACACTCACTAAAATATTAATAGATAAGTAGTATTTTTTTAGAAAAGTATTGCAACATGAAGTATATAAAGGTAAATCGTAATGAATTAGAATATAAACTAAGTGCACACTTCGAACAATTTTGCTTTTCTTATTTTTTTTTAATCTAAAAATAGTTCTGAGAATAACATAGCAAAATTAATTATTTTAATAATAGGCAAGCTTTAAATTAATAGTATATTTAAAATTTGAAAATGCTACTAGCTCAGGGTAGATGGACCTAAAGCGGACACCTTAAGAGAAAATAAAAAAGAAACTGGTTATTATTCAGCTAAATTACTTATTTTTATAACGTCTATTAATAACTATTGATTTTGAATGGAGTATTGTTAAACTTATCGGAAATAAAAAATAACGCATTTATAAACATATTACGAAACTCTGGCGCATGCCTGCTGTCCCCTAAAGTCCAAGGACCTAAAGCTGTATGTCGTTGCGGGCAAAACGGATCGTAGTTAAGTTGAATCGGACACGTCTTAAATTAAACAAAAAACTTAAGCACCACACTAGAACTTCCGTCCAGCCCATCACCTTTAACGTCGTAAGGCGCAACTTTTCAACTCTATACCTCCATCTTCCTCAATCTATGGCTATCTATAGCTCTCAAGTATCAGCTACTTTCTTTTGACCTCATCCAGCTGAGAGCTGCTCGAATTATCGGCGACCAAAGTATCGTCTGTCGGCCTTAACCATTCATTTTGGTTTCCTTAGCTTCTCTACTGCATCTATCAAGGGAAGTACTCTAAGGAATTTGAATCCTTCGATCTTGAGATATAGCGTTTATTTATTGTGCGATCCCTTGAAACAAAAGTTTTTTCCCGGCAACACCCCATTGTGGAATCAATTACAGGTGGTGTTTTTGAAACATTTTTAAAACATTACTCGTTTTGTAAAAGATGTCGACTAAAATATAAAACTTGAAACCGAACTGTTCAACTGATTGACAGTTTCAAGTGAGTTTGATGGCAGTGGAAATTATATCAATTAGGTAAACCGTTTTGACGTTTCCAATTCTTGTACTTCTTTCTTTTTTACCGCATGATCGAGGTTTCGTAGTTTTTCGCTTATATTTGTTTACCATTTAAGGAGAAAAATTAAAATATACCAAATACGTAAAGACTCGTTAAAATTACTTTTACAATACCGAGTACCGGCACTTTCCGGCTTTACGCTGCCCGCTTTGTTTTTTTGACACTTGAAATATACAAAACAAAATTTAACATTAAAAATGTTCAAATACATGGCTATAATGCAAAAGTAATTTGTTTAGGTAAGCATTTATTATTTTAGCGTGTTGACAAAAAAAAAGAGGACATGTGAAATAAACCGGACAATATTTTTCAAAAAACAGCTTAAAACAATTTTTATATACACATCACTGTATGACGCGGGTCGTAGGGTAAATTTTTTGGAATGAAAATATAAATGCAAGTGCCTGCTTTGAGCAGCCTTCCTGCTTTAGGCCCATCTTCCCTATATATTAACGAATATATATAATCTCGATATGTGTGGATTTGGACCAATGCAAATGGAGAGAAAACGCCGACGCATTAAACTCTAAAGCAGGTAGTAGTGAGTTTCCAACCTGAAGTAAAATATCAACTCACTTACCGTCTAGACTGAAATACGCCAATGTCAAGTACTCAAGCAATACTGGCAGCCAAGGCCGGTGGCAAGGCGGTGGTACCAAATCTGACAAGTAGGCACAGTTTTAAGGACACACCAATATTCTCTCGCCTCTTGTACCTAACCTGTTGTAATATGTCTGAGGAGCACGAACCTAATACGAGATACCTATTCAACTCTTTATTGTGTAAATCGAAGATTTCTTAGTTAACGAAATTTTATTAGTTATGTAACAAACACGGATCTTATAAAATGCATTTGATAACATTATTCTTTGCTTTAACCCCTAGCCGCATAAACTGACATTTAAATCAAATTTTATGTTTACTTATTTATTCACATGTTGATATGTACCAAACGGAAAGTGGAATATTTGCTTACTTTATACTTGTGGCCAGCGCATTCAAGATAAATACAAAATAATGTATTATTGTATTCTATAGTAAACACATTAATGCTTTATTGAAGTGAAACTTCTGTGTCGACGTATGAGAGAAATTTGCCGTCACATTTCCTTACCTATAATTACGTCCACAAAAACACTGTATTTTATCGAATTTTATAGTGCTTTCTTGTAATTTTTTTCGCCGGCCGATATATCTACAAATTCTTTTACCTCGTGCAACGGACGATGTACATTTTTTTTTAATTGAAACTTTTTCTCTGTTACTCTCCACGAAACCGACGACTTGAAGAAGTTTCACTTCTATGTGTACACAGTAGGTATCTAACACACACACATTTTATTTTTTTAAACTTATTTTATAGGATAAATAGAGAACATCTAAAAATTGACTGTTTTTTATAATTGTATAGCTTTTAATGTAAATTTAGGATATTAGCTATATAGAGATAAAATAATTGAAAAGGCTTGATATATCGTTTTATTAGCATTTTGTTTATATCTAAGATGTTATCGTCCATTTACATTTAGTTAATTTGAATTGTAGCCTAAATAAATATATTTGTAATAGTGTAATATCATAAATTTGATTAAAAAAATAATATATTTGTCGTAACTGAGTGTTGTGATGTAAACGTGGAAAAAACATTTGCCATTAAATAAGCTGTCTCATTTTTTTGTAAATTTTAGTTTTTTAATTTGTCAGATTAATGTTATCTAACGATTGCATTCTATTATTTTTAAATGTAAATTTTAATATTGACGTAAATAAAACACAAACATTGTTTATGTATAGCTGTTTTTTATTATTTGCTTATATTCGAGTCAAATAAAATAAGTTTGAGGCCCATACTTTACAATGTAATTCTACAAATAATACCAATATTAGGTATTTATATCAAAATGGGTGATCACTGTCACAAGTTTAATTTAATATACGTCATTGGATTAGCGTGGCTATAGCATAAGTTTTCTTCAGTATCTTCATTTGTACAAAGATAACTATTTTTTGGAAGTAAGAGAAAGGATTTCATTAGTATCAATTAGAGTATCCATTGTCAGTAAGATATTCATTTGCTAATAGTAAAGTTGTTTATATTTATGTGTGAGTGTCTGTAGTAGGTGTATGATAAAATATTAAGAAAAGTGGCTTTTTGTTTTACAACAATTTTAACCTACAATTTTAGTAACATATTACTACTTAAATTGTTTGCTCGAACTTTATTCTTCTTCATAGACAAATCGAGTAAAATGTAAAATATTTTTTTCTGACATTTTATTTACTCGATATCGATATTCAGTTAAGTGAATTATTTGACATCAATACTAATAAATATGGTGTTTTTAGTTATAAATACATGTAGATATATACAATATTCGTCTTATTAATAAACACGGAGTAAAGTAATCCAAGATTCAGTCCAGTGTTATAGTCTTTATTACTACGTGATACAGGCTATTAAAATGATTCTGAAACGGTTCTCCGACAAACGTTTATTCAAGTATACCTTAACTTCCCAACATTTTTTTTTAAAGAAACAAAAAACCGAGGGAAATATATAAGAGATTTAAGTCCAAAAGACGAACCATGTTTTTAAGTTCATTAATTCATGAATATCCGCCCCCAGCCACTCGAGTAAGTTCTGTATAAATATCACATTTTTTAACACTCCGTTATTTAAATTTGTAAAGTTTTATTGAGCGTGTTTAAATTTTATTTATAACGAACAAAATTACTCAATGAAAAACATACCTACTTTTTCATCTTCCTTTGGTACCTACAGCTGTTGTTTTATTTAGTATAAAAAACTATAAAAGTCACTTTTCGGCATTAGCCAAGCCGACGTTCGGCAATGTCAAACATAAATAATAATAACTCTCTGAAAGTGTCCTAAATTGTGTAATTTATGTAGGTAATGGTTTAGGTAATAATTTAAGTGGGGTATATGCAGATCTACCTCCTTATAGTCAATCCAGTCAGTTGAGAGCAGTGTTGCCAACCCCAGTGAATAGAAAAACAGTAGATCAATCTTAAAAAAACAGTAGAAAACAGTAAAATACATTTTCAAAACATTAAATCTACTACATATCTCAAAAACCTTTCAATTGGGACATAGAATTAGTTATATAGATGTATAAGTTAATGAAACTACTGCAGCACTACTAGTAGTACTTCTTTAATTAACACATTTTTTTAAATACATTATTGAAAAAAAACAACACAATTATATTATTCATTAAAAATAGGTGATCAAAATTGGAAACATTGTTTATTATTGTGTATTACTCTATCCTAAACATTTTCTGTTTCATTGTTTTTGTTAAAATCGTAGGTACATCCTTTTATTAAAATTTTTCATATGATTTTCAGTAGCATCAAATGCGTAACATTCGTCTATTTCAGATTTTGTATGTAAAATGCCTTTGATTTGTATTAATAACAACACTGGCATAAAAAACAGTAGAAAATCGTACTAAAACAGAAAACAGTGTTGTCACGTCAAAAACAGTAAATCTTCTGTTAAAACAGTAGGGTTGGTAACACTGGTTGAGAGACTCTTACGATCTAGTTGGTTAACATCCATGTCAATGAGGAGAAGCTCCTTAGTACCACGGGACTCTATTCTGCACCTATTCTGAGCAGAAACCAAAATATTATTTTCATAAAAATGCTTATTTAATATTGATGTTAAAACGAATGCAAGCGGCTTATTTATTGTTGGGCTATAATTCTTAGGATCAGTGATTATAGTTGATTTCTGGAGCAGAAAGGTGATTCCTTCAGTCATAAAAGATGGAAGAGATCGAGACTCGATGACTTCGTTGTTCAGCTAAGCATGCATGTGACGATTGTAACCATTTTAATCAAAAATGATGTAGTGCACGCAGGGGCGGATTTGATATGTTGGCTGCCCTAGGCCTACGAAAGTTTGCCCCCCCCCTTATGTGCTGTAAAGCATGCAAAATTTAATCAACTATAGAAATAAAAAATATGAAAAAAAATAACGATAATCAGTAAATGATTTAATTATCTCAATCAGTATTTCAGATACTGATTCTTACCATTTCTATTTGTGAGAAGCAATGAATCGTTATTCACAAATTGTCTTTTGCCTGGCCTTCTGAGCAGAGCAAATTTTGCCGCCCCTTAAATTTTTCCGCCCTAGGCCCGGGCCTACTCGGCCTATTGAGAAATCCGCCGCTGAGTGCACGCGGCTACTGACGAGCTGCATCAGTTACGTCATCAGTACATGTGGATGGTGGTTGCACTGGTTGCGAATGCTCACACAAGAGCTCCACCATACTCATCCTTTCACCATCGATGTGATCCATTGACACTGACTAAAGGTTTTTCTAAAATGCGGACACTTTTGAACATACAATTCTGGTTATACCTATAAGAGAGTTCTTTGAAACTGCGAATATAGCCCACGTACATTTTTTTATTACTGTTGTTTCATTAAATTTCTGTTCTAACTATGAATACTGAATTATTTTTTTTATATGAAAAGTTCATATGATAAAAACAAACCCAAAAAAATGATAGCATTATTGGTCCGTTCTTTCACGCATGATGGTATGAGGGTTACCAAGAAAAACAAGTTTTTTTTTTAAAGTGGATCACCTCTGTAGTCTAGCGATCCACTTTTTTGACCATGACCACGAATTGACTTCTTCAGGTCCCGGATTCGATCCCCGGGTCGGACAACAAAAAAAAAATAGAAAATGTACATGTTTCATGTTTTTGCATTGCAATGGGGAAATAACTCAAAATATTCTCTTTCAAAATTGAAATTTTTTTGTACGTAATACAGACTTATATAAACAGAAATTCCTTCCAGTTGTAGAAGTATGATGTTGCTGTAGAGAAAATGAAGGTATCTCATACTACATAGTTAGATAGGTATAAACTAACAACAAGATTGCAAAAGCTAAACTACATAAGTACATATAGGAAAGCACAAAATGAAATTCTGTTTCAAGATTGCAAATTTATTTGATTTCTATGACTTGGTGTGTTTATGTTTGGCATAGCTTACGTCGGGTTAAGTAAATTATATTATATTGTAATTATCAGAGTTGTTATAATATTAGCATTGCGGTAAAACCAATTAAATCTGCCAGCTTTAATAGTGATAAGAAATATTTGTTATTAATATTATATTATTGAATATTACATTATTATGACGAATATATTGTGCATTTGAACGTTTGTTTTATTTCAACAAATTCTTATGTCTTTAAACGTACATGTTAGATGTAACAACGAACACTGGTTAACATATAAGCAGGTAACAATGAGTCCCTTGTTGTGTGGTGATGGATCGAAACTTGCCCATGTCGATCCACCACCTAAGATATTCCTGCTAACATATTGACTTGGCCATGTCCCAGGAGGGAGGGTAGGATAGCCGGTAGTTTTGCACAATAGGCCTAGTCCCGGCCGCTGGATAGCGACTCGCTTGTGACTTACATAGGGCACGATTGTTTCTTACCATCAGGGGACCCGTGCCATTTGCCATCACTAAACACACAAAACACTCACCTACCTAACAATTTTATTGATTATTTATATAGTTTTAACTCTTACAGAGGCATCCATAAAAAAACACAGTAAGAAATATTATTCAATTGGTATGATCTAATTTTGTTTGTGATCTATTCCTGCCCAGGTCACGCCTGCTCGCACTGTGAAGACCACTGGTTATGTATTGCAGTTGTGAGTTTGTTTCAGGACTTGCAGGTAACAATACTAAATCATTTACAAATCTGAGGTGACTTAAGTATAAGCCTCTGATGTATAAGCTTACGGTTTGTAAGTTTAATTTATTTAAACTAGCTGTTCCGGCAAACTTCGTTACACCCGTTCAGTATCCGAAAAATCAAAATGTTGTTTTTTCTAGTCCCTTCGCAGCCGAACGGGATATATAGTATCCTATGTCCGCCTCCTGGTATACCTGCCCATCAATTTTCACCCAAATCGATGCCGTCTTTGTTTTATGAATAGGATAACTAACATTTTTTATTCTTTATTTTTGTGATATTGGAAGTTAAACAAGCAGAAGGATTTCTTGATAGTAAGAAATTCGCGACGCCTAGAGACACCAAAGGTGGTAATGATGCGTTGCCAACCTGAGACCGGGATGTTCGGCCTGCAGCAGAAGTAAGTTTACCTGAAACTCCACCACCTAGTCAGTTGTCAGGGTGCTAGTACGACGGTGGAGTAACGAGCTGCCTGGCAAGAAGGTAGATGGTCTAGTCTGCGAAGAAACCCGGACCAACTGGGGTACCAACGACTTTCTTTTAGGTATATATTTAGGTATGTGACATTTAAAGTACCAATTATTCGGAATCCATAACATTATATCTATTAAGTAATTAAAAATAACAAAAAAGCAATTTATAATGTTTATCCGATAAGAAGCTGTAGCCGCATTCCCAGGCTGGTGACGTCATGACTTGTACGACATAGCGTGGCAACTAAAACATTTTTGCAGACTGTTTTAAATGAATGCTTACAAAAGTTAACATTATAATTTGGAAATAATATTTAAAATTAATTACCAAGTCATGACGACACCGGCCTGCACCAGTAGCCCATATTTATTATTTATTATATTGTATATTTATACAGGCTAGGGTTACTTTGAAAGAACCGGCCAAATTTTAACATAAGGGGTTTAGGCTTCTATGGTAATGCATGCTAAGAGACAATCGTAGCCTATAGATGCCATAGACGCCAGAAGTGAGTCGCTACCTTGCGGCCGGGACTAGGCCTATTGAGAAAATTATAAAATTTATTCTGTTGTGTCCCACACTGTTTGTTTGCAAGTTACCCAAGTTGTGTTATATGTATTAAGTGAACTCTTCTCAAGTTATAAAGGTTGGATATTTGCCTCAACAGTAAGTAGGCTACTACAGATTTTTTTTTAAATTCGTTTTTTTGGCAAAACTTGTCATTGGAGAGACTATTTTTCACAACGCAGTAGACGGCAATAAACAAAAAAGAACAAACCACGTTATGTGTACATTGCCTCACCTACTAGAAGAAACAGCGGACGGTATTAATTAGCTTATTAGTTACTGCAATTCAGCTATACTTAATTAATTATTGCTAACGAAAAATTGCAGCCGATTTGACGAAATAAGCAGATGTTGACAGTTACAACGAAGTAGGTACGTTAGTTTTTTTTTGCTTCTATATATTATTTCGTCTACAACTCAGGTATTTTGTGAATATTCATTGAGTGTTAATATACAAATAATTTTACATTAGTAGCAAATGCATGCTACCAGCAGTGGACCTCGTTGGCCAACCCAATAGCTAGACCTAATTAAAGTCGCAGATGTTCCTTGGCCGATCCCAGACTACTGGACGTACCAGCTACCTACTGGTCCAGTAGGTACGGTCGTGACAAGCGTCTAGCAAGATGCGAAGTTCAATTAATCTGGCTCGAACACTGTGACTGTGACTGGTTAGAAAAGTGTAATAATACCACACGAAACAGATTGAAAGTACGAATGTAAATGTATAACTGTAAGGGCCACTTGCACGATCCTGGTTTAAGTATTTAACACTGAGTTAGCCCCTAACTAGGGTTAAATCACCTTATATTTGACAGTTTAACTCAATATTAACCGTAACCCGAGAATGTGCAAGTGGCCCTAAGAGATAAGAATTAATACGGATATAAATCTGTATATGTAAGAATGGGGACTCCATTTCGCGTGGTCATAGATAGCTCACGCCCCAACCGATGGACCGATTTTGCAAATTATTTGTTTGCTGTGTTGGTTGTTGTCAGGCGAAGGTTCTCATGAAGAGAAAAACCGGGAAAATTGCATGGAAAATGGGAAGACAAAGAAAGGCTTTGTAACCCATACAAACCATTAGTAGCTGTTAATGTCAAGCGATACACAATTACATACGACTAGCTGTCCCGGCGAACTTCGTTCCATCTGTTCAGTTTGTATAGGAAAAAGTAAAATGTTGTGTTTCTTAGTTTTCTCGCAAGTTTTTTTCCTTTTTCTTATCTTTTAAACCTTTCCTGGACTTGAAAAAATAATTCAAAACCAAAATTAGCGAAATCGGTTCAGCCGTTCTCGAGTTTTAACGAGACTAACGAACAGCAATTGATTTTTATATATATAGATTTATAACAACAATATTTTTTTATTAAAAACAGTACTTACATTGTGTGCTGTTTCGAATAACATTGTAGTTTTCACCAGTGCAATAGTTGGTGCCGCGGGAGGGGGACGCATTGATATAAGTTTATTCCAACTTAGTACCTAGTCTTGCCATAAATATTGTAATAAAGAAAAAAAATATTTTTTTAACTGCAAATAACATATATTACTTTTACAGTGTGTTAGTTTAATACATAAATATA
>NJDD01006206.1:20398-37157 GCA_002245505.1 Calephelis nemesis | reverse complement strand
GAAAACACAATGAACAATCGTATAAAAATGACAGATTCGAAATTCAAATGTAATATTTTTTTATTTTTAAGTGTAACAGTATTTATGGCCAGACTAAGTATACTATGAACAAAAAGCCCTGTAAACTAGATTAGTCCTGTACATTTTTAGTTTAAATCACATACTTATATATAATATAGTACAATGGAACCCGTGAGTTAATTTACCAATTCATTATTCATATTGACACAAACATTCCCAAAAAGTAAGGTACTCGTAATATTAATGAAAATAAAAATGACAATCCTGTTTTGGTGTACCCCATGGATATTGACCTACCAACATCGTAAATAAAATGTAAAGGGTAGTTCAACCATGTTACTATTGTTTACCACTGGGATACCCCATAGTTACCATGTAGGTAGGTACACAAAATCATTTTATACCAAGAAAAGAGCTAAACACATAAATTAATTAATTTGATTTAATTAAAGTATAAATTATAAACGATCCACCTTCAAATCTCTGTCCTGTCATATTAGTATGATGTTAGCTGACTCATTAGGTACTTACATTTAAGAGGTACCTATCGATATAATGCACTTAGCCTAAGGAGGATCGTGATGTGACAGTGGGAGGCGTGCGGATCTCAAGTCTGCGCTATGCCGATGGTACCACGTTATCCACGGTCACATAAGCTTAAATATTTGGGCTGGTACAGTGTCTAGAGGTAGTCAGTCGAAAGTTGCGATTCAAAAACTAACCATGCCAGGAACTTCCCTGAGCCGTCATGACGTCGTAAAACAGCGTGGTGTATCTTGACTCCACTGTCTCCTACAAGGGAGTATAGTGAAGTTCTAGGCACTGAAATCAGCTGATAGAAAGCGCATCGACGCTTTTGGAATATTGTAATAATTGTAATGTAATGTCTCAATCCTATATGACTTGAAAGCTAAGCGAAGACTCTCCTCTCCAACTGATATCTGCAAAATTACTTAAGTACTTTGTGAAAGTACTTAAGTCAGATAACCCAGCGACAACTTGGTGAGGCTCGTGACAACTATTAAGATGGATGACAAGAGATAGGAATAGAAGTCTAAAATTGTACATAAGACTCAGAAGCCTTAGACTGTGCCTCAAAGCGTGAAAGATGACGACAGCAATCCCACAAGATATTCATGGATTTCAAACTTTGAATGACACGGAAACATTACGAATACAAACGAAACTAAAACAATAGATTTTGCAAATAAAGTACTTAAACTAGAATCACAGTTTTATGTGATTCTTAAGAACACATAATTCCAATGCATTTAAACTTCATTTGACACTTTCTCACGTTACCTACTTATGAAGATGGACAAGGGGGAGGGGGCTAAATCTCCTGACATCTTACGAGGGACGATTAATAAAAAAAATTGGTATGAATAAATATTTTGTTACAAAGTTTAGCACAATCATTTCGCAAATGAATTTATTTTATTTCATTCCATTATTTTCATTTATTACAGCATCATCAGATTATTTCCAATTGCAATAACCTACAATAGGTACTTAAATTTTATTATAATGAAATATTACGCAAAATTTAAACATTTCTTTTAATATAATACAACAGTTTAATTAATAAAATTCTCTTACAGACCGGTTGAAAGTTACTTCCTTTTAAAAACCAATTTAGGTGAAGCAACGAACTTGTAAGATGGCAACATAATAAATACTTTTATAAGTTAAAATCGATCTGATGAAGGTATTATAACCGAATAAATAGGAGACGGTGACTACAGGTCAATTATCTTTGATGTATTGGTTTCTTCTTATAATTACCGAAACTTCTTTTGAGAAACGCAATTTTATACTTAGGACGATATTGTTAAGAACTGTTTTAAAATGCCGGTAAATAAAGATGGCGAGGAAAATTAGTCATACAGTAAATTATTAAGAAAGGTTCATTACAGTGATTTTGAAATAAAACTGTACATTTGTAAATAATTTGTGTGTAAATTGAAGATATTTAAAAAAACTAGTAAGATTAAAGGGACGCTTTTAAATTTAAAACAATTACCATGAAATTGACGTGCATTCGTTGTAAGTGTGTATAGATATATACGTCTAGCTACGTTCCTTAGAATTTGTTAAACTAAAAAAAACTGTTTTACTGTCTTTCGCGACTGTTCATAAATATTTTTTGATGTTATTATCTAAGCTGTAAGTGGAAATTAATATAATAAGTTTATATTCAAAATAAGTAGGAGCAGGTACCAGCATTTTTAATAAAAGTTTGAAATGACATATCTACTATAATAAGTACCTTTATCATACACAAAGACAAATACAATGTCTGTAACATACCTGTAACGTCATTTCTTGTGACGATCTATGTATCTGTGTATTTTATTTATTTTTAAGTGGGAGGGCAGCGAACAAGCGCGCGTGACTCTAGGTATTATGAAATATCCGTGACCTAAGTACCTACATATACCATTAAGGCCCCATACTTAGTCAGCCACAAGAGCCAATCGCCGCACTCCCCCGTTCCATGATTACTATGAAATATTGCGCTCTAAAGTAAACGTCTTAAGCGACAAATCACTATTTTTGACACTATAAAAGTAATTTGAAAAAAAGTATAAAAACTGAAACACTTTTCTTTTAGGTATAGTACTTATCTATGTTTATGTTAAAACTGGTGTCGATATTTTCATAAAAGAAGTATACAGTTGGGTTTTGCTTTCAAAAAAGGGTTTACTTTTTGATTTTTTTCAATCGAGCAAAGTGAAATGAATCGCGTTTTGGAAACACTAGTCTTATAAAGCATATTCATGTTAATCTTGTGTATTTTTGTCACCAAAATCCGTGATTGCTTTGTATGAGAAAAACATTATACTGCTGACGTATTTTAGCATACATGGAACCTTAATGTTATCGGTGAGTCACTGTCCTGAAGCTGGAATATTACATCTATTGTTCAAGTATACCGGCTAATCTATACTTTTAACCGTTATTTAATTTGTTGTCATTTTTAGTTTGTAACTCTCTATTTTGTTTCGGATATCGATATAATTTAAGGGGCCATATACGCTAAAATACGTCAGCAGTTTACTGTTTTTTTTCTTCGTTTTTTTTTCGCTTAAGACGTTTACTCTAGAGCGCCATTGTTTATAGTAATCATGGAACGGGGAAGCGCGGTGATTGGCTCTTCTGGCTGACTGAGTATAGGGCCTTAAGTACCATTTTTAATTTTGCAGTTACAATAGATATGGCTTATAAATACATAATAAATAATAAATAAATATCCTTGAACAAGTTACACAAATTGAATGTAATCCCAAAGTAAGCAAATTATATGCTTGTGTTATGGGTGTTAGTCAACGATACTAATACATACACAGAAATAATTAAATAGATATCAGAATAAATATAATAAACACCAAAACCCAGTAATGTTTATCACACAAATGCCTGCCCCTGCCTGGAATCGAACCCGAGTCTCGTGGTTTGTCGGTACAGTTAGTACGCTAGCCACTCGACCAACGAGGCGGTCAAAGGCGAGTAGCTGTACATCCATAAACTCTATTTAAACAGGTAGGCTATTGTTGTATTTTTATCGGTTTAATACCTAGTTATGAATAATCCCCCATGTTGGTCCGGGTACCCTGTGTAGAATAAACTATCTGCTTTTCTGCCTGACTCTCGTAAGTCGTAACAGGCGAGTATAGGTTTAATATAGTCTTTACCAAGCAGACTAGACTACAATTAAAAACTATATTCCTACAAAGTGACTATAGGTACTAATAAATTTACTAGGTACTTTATAATATTATGCATATTTCAATTATTCTGCTCCGGAACCCCAAAAGAAGTGATATTGAGCTTCCTTTTTCATTTTAATGACGCGTAAAATATATACGATTCATTGCGTGCCCTTGACATTCTGCTAGCAATGCAACCATACATTACCGCCTATGTAGATTAAGTACTTTAACCGGTCCATCGATGGATGGTGTTATGCCAGAAACTCGCAAGAAAAAAACATTTTGCGTAATCTTCAAACACTAGTACTTGGATGAAGTGAAAGAAGAGTAAAGAAAACCATTATATACCTACGTAACTTATCAACGCCCAACTTTAATTTTTTTTATTTAATAATTTAATTAATTTTGTGTCCAAACTTTTTTTTCGCGATCATCGTGACTGATGGAATTTATCAAATCCTTATATTGTTGGTAGAAAACATATAGTTTAGGACAAGATTTTAAACCTTAAGTAAGAGCGTTGTTCTAACAACGGCGCTTGTATCTTACAACCAGGAAAGCTCACTATTTAGGTACTTATTTGCTCCCTTGTCCCATAAAAATTACAAAAATGCAAATATTTATTGTATACCAATACATATTGTGGATGTAAGCACGCTATGGCCTATGCGTAAGATAATCTCATATTGTTTCCGAATTTCCGATTAGTTTTCTTGCAACTCAATTTTTTTTATTCTAGGTAAGTTTTTCTTGGTTTTGGATATATTCCTATAAATATTTTATAATAAGGTTATTCTTCTAGTTTCTGCCCTAAATCTATTTTCCTAGATATCATATTCATGTCATATTTTTTTATAATAATAATAAGTTAATATAAATTTAACCTTTTGGCAGCTTATTGTATGAATTAAGCATTAATTACAAATCGTCGGTAGTTGTAAAACATGTTTTCAGTTTAAACTAAATAATGTAAATAGTTCACGAGTGAGTCGATGGAAATAAATTTATTTTATAAAATACGAAACGTTATCAGGTACTATTGATTAGGGCACAGCGAGGATAACGACACGTTATTTTAATTATATTACATACCTACCAAGCTACAGGGGGCTGTACTAATTGCTAGGTGACAACAACACCAAACATTTGTTGGAGACTGTTTGTTCGAGGAGTGACATCACTGATTCTAGATGGAGAGTTTTGGCGCCACAGAGAGAAAAGATGGTCGAAGTTCTTTCATAATTATTGAATTTTGTGTTTATATTGAGTGAAACTAGTCAATTTTGGTGGCATTTTGTACAATTTTGTTCAGTGAAAGTGCACAAATGAAATAATCATGAAGAAATTAGCGTATGGTGTACTTCCTTGTTGCCGCCAAATCACACTATATGAGCATGAGTAATGAGGCTACCGACATTACCCAAGACCCTGACATGATATATTGACGACTTATGATATTATAATTGAATTGTTCCCCGTGTTGGGCCGGGCTTCTTTGTAGAATAGACCATCTGCCTTCCTTGCCAGGCAGCTCGTAAAAGGCGAGCATAGGCTCACCGTCACTAACACCGTGACATCTGACTAGGTGGTAGAGTTTAGCAGCGACTCGCCTGGATTGGTACCACCGCCTTACCTATTTCTGCCGCCATAACGTCATGACGTGTTCCGGTTTGAAGGGTAAGGTAGCCGGTAACCTTACTTTTGCTCGAGGCCTAACATCCCGGCCTCAAGTTGGCAACGCACCATTACCACCTTTGGTGTCTCTTGGCGGAATTTCTTAACATCAGGAAATCCGTCTGCTTGTTTGCCTTCCCATATCATAAAAAAAAATACCGAATTTGGAGAATTTGATGTAAATTTCTACTTGATTAATGGCAAAATACTAACGTGAATGCCAAAAGCTAAAGAAAAAAAAAGATCCTGGACGAGACTTAAGTTTGATTTCGGACGAGGGCAGGCAATTCTAGATCTGGGTGTTTACTAAGTTTATTCCAGTTTTTTAATTAGTTTTAAATATTCCAGGACAAATGAAGCAAATTAAATCTAATCCCAAAGTAAGCAAATTATATTTTGCTTTTATGGGCGTTTGCGATACTCACTCATAGAAATACTTAGGTAACTACCAAAATAGGTTTAGTTAACACACCCAGGCTCAGAAATGTAGACATCCAAATAATCATCACACAAATGTCCGCCCCAGCCGGGAATCAAACTCGAGCCTCGCGCTTAGTCGTTTTATACGAATATACACATTTCTATGTAGTTATCTAAGAGTCGTTGACTAACATTTACATCAGAATTATTTCATTTTAATTGCCTTTCCCAAGTCGGTGCCCATATTGTATCTAAAGACCAGGTGTTATAGGTGCGTTTTTGTCCCGTGCGTAGCTACCGGTTACCCTGCTCTCAGGAGTCTGGACTGGAACTTCACCCTGACAATATGGCGGCAGGATAAGTAAGGCAATGGATCCTACCCTGGGCAAGATACTTCACAGCACTTTCCACCATTGGTCTTAGTGACTGGTGCATAAAATAAACATTTTTTTTAAAACTACGCAATTCATTATTACAAATAATAAAAAGCTAGAATTATCCTAAATTTACTTATAGAACTAAAATTGGCATATCAATATAATATTGTACTTATTCATTACATATATGTTTTAACACTTAATAACTTCATAGGTAAATAGACTTAAAGTATGTCTAACGCTAGAGTTATGTATAATTAAATACATAAATATGATATGTAATACACGTACAACCGAAATCAAATTTATGTGTATGTGTATCGTTTCGAGGATTTTTAAAGGGCCATATACGCTAAAATACGTCAGCAGTTTACTGTTTTTTTTTCATACAAAAATACACGAGATTAACATGAATATGTATTACTAGACTAGTGTTTCCAAAACACGATTCATTTCACTTTGCTCGATAGAAAAAAATCAAAAAGTTAACCCTTTTTTGAAAGCCTTTGCTTTCTGTTTACTTCAATTGTGAAAATATCGACACCAGATTTAACATGAACATAGATAAGTACTATACCTAAAAGATAAGTGTTTCAGTTTTTATACTTTTTTTCAAATTACTTTTATAGTGTCAAAAATAGTGATTTGTCGCTTAAGACGTTTACTTTAGAGAGCGATTGTTCATAATAATCATGGAACGGGGGAGCGCGGTGATTGGCTCTTCTGGCTGACCGAGTATAGGGCCTTAAGAGATGCCGAAGCACGAGATTTAAATATGGCGAGAGAATTATTAGTCTCGCATATGTCTTCCGGAAGAGCATCCCACGGCGGAAGCGCAGTAATGGTAAAACATTTTCCAATGTAGGTTGCCGTTACTACGAAAAATTTACATTTGAATTACTGATGATATCCATTACAGTGCTAACGAAATAAAAAACTAAGAATAATTATTTATATGAACACATCCTGTATAGTCATATTTTATCTGGACAACGAGTCGAGAACTTCAATATCTTTTTATTGGAGCCGATAATATTTATATTAATTCAATAATAATAATGTCAACATTATCGATACAATTGCAGAAAATATTGCCGATTTCAAGCCAAGGCTTTACCTCCCTTAAAAATAAGTTTATTTGATGTTGGACTGCTTCATTCATTTGTGAATTGATTTTATCTCTTTTCTGATAAGAAAACCTGTTACAAAGAAATGCCGAAGTACAGAAATATAATAAAACTTACAAATCACTATAATATAAAAATGAATTGCTAAATGTGTTGGTAAGCGCATAACTCTCGAACGACTTAACTGATTTGGCTAATTCTTTTTTTGTTGTATTAGTAATTGTCAGAAGAAGGTTCTTATGAAGAGAAAACCCGGGAAAGTTGCAGGGAAGATAGGAAAAACGATACTTTATTTTCCCCATACAAACTGAACAGGTGCAACGAAGTTCGCCGGAATAGCTAGTTAAGAATGAAATTGTTTTACATCAAAATGGAACTTCACGGTGATCTTCCACTGTTGACATATTTGTATACTTATATTTGAATTAAATTTCCTACGTATGTATTTTAAAACTTTTAACATGTATTATATGTCGATTATTTGTTACAGATTTAGATTGCTAGTCTTACTCCTGTCCGAGGTAAAATTATTATTTCTTAAAAAGTTTACAGAATCCGTCCAGAGCGCGGAAAAATTGGCTAAAACGGCAGGTATTATGGCCCTTGACTAAGAACTTAGCTTGTATGTTATTAGTTTTATGTAAGTTACATAGTATCAGTTCCACAGCAGTACAGCTTCAGTTTAGTAACATAGGAATTATGGTCTGGCCTGGAGGTTTGGGCCGCGATCGAATACTTACGAAAGACGCTTACCATCTCATTCTCAGGTTGGCAACGTAGTATTAAGCGGCAGTGTCACCCAGATCAAGGTATCACTCCATACTTCTTTCATTCTGCATTTGTGGCAGTCAGGTGAATAGTATTTCCCGTTAAAGAGCCAAACAACACTATATCAGTGCAGACTTCAACTATAGTGTTTGCGTAGTGTGTCTAAACTCGAGTACTGGACACTGGTACATAGCAACAACCGCGCCCAGACCACATACCTGATGTAGGTACCCACACCGACAACGCGGAAGGAGCCTGCGCAATTAATGTGTATCGCATAATTTGTGTAGAGTTATTTATGCATTGAAGACACATGAAAAATGATTAGGACATCTTAAGTAATCTGAGGTTCATAAATTTTCAAATAAATTGAGTCAGAAGTCGAATTCCATAGTTTGGAGCCCCAACTTGAAGCTGTCATACAATATATATACAATAACAATTAAGCTCAGTAAAAGTGCAAAAACCGACTTCGAACATTTTATTGGGTAACACGACGCAATTTCATAATTATTTTTTCGAAATGTAACAAATGTTTTCAAAAAGGTACCACACAAATTTTATCAATATCACATTAGTAGTTTTTTAGCTATAAGTACTTAATAACGCATACATTTTTCACTTATGGGGACGAGCTCATCAATGATAAGGTCGTCAAGATAAGTGAAAGATGTACGCACTTTTAAGTCTAACTCAAAAACCTCGTATCAAATCATGATAAAACTAATTTGGGATCAACTCGGAATCATGATCTATCTTTCTAAAAAAGATCTGAAATCGCTAACAAAAAACATACAGTCGAATCGCGAACCTCCTCCGTTTTTGGAATTGGTTAAAAAGGAAGCTGATGAAATAATTTTACTTCTTCACGTTTTGGAGTTTCTGACATCGAATGTGATGCATCGTCATACCTAAAATTATAAGAATTTGAACTCAAATATTTTTTTCGCAAAACAGGCTTACAAATTGAGGGATTTTAGGTAAACTTGCGTTAGAATAGGTAGATACATGCCTACGAGTATTTCAGCACCTTTGGTAAGTAAATTTGTTCTCAAAAGTTAGAATCAGAATCAGAAAATTACTTTTTTCACATGGACCGTACAAGTGGTACTTGTGCGCGTCGATATCTTTTTAAACTACCACCGAATCGAAATATTACGAATAGCTTTAAATTACAATTTTGATTTCAGCAGAAACAATGATGACATTTATAAATTTAACAGATAATTTTAACACAACAGAATTTGGCCTTTTTACATATTCCAAGAAACTTGTAGAATAAGCATTTCATAATTCAAAAGTAAAATAATTTTAAACTTACTGTCTAAAACTAAAAGTTATTGTACAAATTAACCTGTGTCATCTAAACGTGTTTGTCTCTATTTCATTAGTTTCGTTGAAATGACATGGCGATAACCTTAAATTAGTTTTAATGAGTTCGCAACAAAATTACCACTAGTGTCATTACAGTTGAAACGGTTTTAAAATAAAATTAATAATCTACAATTACAATAACAATAATCCTTATAAACCTAGGAGGTTTCTTACAACTCAATTGTATAATCTATGGAAAGTCCTGTCTTTAAGAAAATTATACATACAACGTACTATATTACGCAAGCATTCACCTCTACCTTTTAACCCTAATATACTCAATAACAGAAAAAGACATGATGGAGTTTGTGAAATTGAGAGATACCGACTAAACTCATTAAGCCATCAGTTTCTCTTTATCAGTCCCATTTTATATAAAAAAATAACAGAATTCTCAATATTTATCCTCTGTCGTTTTGGGATTGCAAATTGAAATTATTTCAATGGCTTTTAGGCTTAAATTACGACGATGTAGAAAAGTTAATTAAATTTTAAACTACCCTTAATTTAATTCAATTTATATCAATATAACATTTTTTTAGACACACACACAAACACACATCACAACACAACACACAACACCACACACACACGTACACACACACACATCAGTTACACATCATAAACCGAATCGTAAATTCTGGTTTGAATCAAGGCGTCTTTTTGGTCAGGAAAATATTAGAAAGTTTTATGAATGCCTGTCGTCTTTAACTTTTAGTGAAATTCTTGCTTGCTATGACTGTGAAAAAGCATTTAATGAATTCCATGATATTTTGATGTTATTTTATGAATTATGTTTTCCAAAAATTCAAATTAAAGTTTCAAATAAGCCAATAAAAAATAAATGGCTATCAAAAGGTATTTTGAAATGTTGCAAAGTAAAACGTCAGTTATATTTAAACTATCGATTTTCTTATACTAACAAAAAGAGTCATAAAATTAATTACATGCGTTATAGGAAAGTACTATCCAAATGTATAATAGAGTCTCAAAAACAGGCATCATTAAAATATATTAAACAGTCTTCTAATAAATGCAAAGCATCATGGGATGTGATTAGGAGTTCTTTTCAAAATAAAATGCTCAAAGAAGAAATTGAAAAAATTAAAATTAATAACATAGTCTGTACTGATGCTCAAGTAATTTGTAACTATTTTAATGAGTTCTTTATAAACCAGACCAAATCTTGTAATAAAAACCAGACTAGCTCTACAGGTAGCATAAAATTTAGTAGTTTGTTTAATCATAATAAAACCATGTTTTTGACACCAGTAGATGAACATGATATTATTAAGGTAACTCATAGTTTGAAAAACACTAGAGCAACTGGTTTTGACAATTTAAGCACAACAATATTAAAAAGTGTTGCTAGTGTAATATCAAAACCTCTATGTCATATTATTAATTTATCATTTTTGGAAGGAAAATACCCAGAGCGTTTAAAGCAGTCAATTATCAAGCCATTATTTAAAAAAGGTGATACATGTGATATGAACAATTATCGACCTATAACGTTAATTCCAGTCATTTCTAAGATTTTTGAAAATATAATGTATGAAAAAATTTCCAACTATTTACTCCATTTCAACTTATTAAAAAATAATCAGTATGGATTTAGAAAAGGCAGGTCTACATTATACGCATGTTTTGACTAAATACAAAAGGTAACTGAATGTCTAAATAATAGAAAGCATCCACTTTCTGTATTTTTAGATATGAGCAAAGCATTTGACTTTGTTTCACATAAAATATTGTTAACAAAACTTGAGAGATATGGCATTAGAGGTTTTTTTTTTGTTTTGTTTTTTTTTTTTTTAAAACCAATCTAATGTTTTCATTAGATTGGTTTAAAAGCTATTTAGAAAAAAGGAAGCAGTGTGTTGAGATTTCAAAAATAAGTGGAAATCGCAAAAAAGTCTATACTTCAAACTATCTCGTTAATGACTGCGGTATGCCACAAGGTAGCATTTTAGGACCATTACTTTTTTTTTTATTTACATAAATGATCTGCCTGATGCTATCAGTCATGATTCTATCTTATTTGCTGATGATACAACTCTTCTCATCAAGTGTGAAAACAGAAATGATCTAGTCACAGAAACAACTAAAACTTTAAACGAAGTAGCAGATTGGTTAAATGAGAATAATCTTAAATTAAATCTAACAAAAACAAAATTAGTCGAATTTCAAACTCATTCTAGAGAAACTAAGAAAATAGATGTTATTTTCAATAATACTATTACAGATAACGTAGATTTTGCTAACTTCCTAGGTATAAAAATCGATAAATTTTGCAATTGGAAATCACATATTGATTCACTTTGTAATAAAATTGATAGGTTTGTATATGTATTAAGAAGAATAAGAGAACTAGCAGGTCTGAATGCATCTCTCTTAGCTTATCATGGATATGTTTCTTCCATTTTGCAATATGGGATCCCCATTTGGGGAAATTCTGTAGACTTAATTAGAATATTTAGAGTACAAAAGAAGTGTATACGGGCGATATGTGGAGTTAATCAGTTACATTCATGCAAACCACTGTTTAAGTCGCTCAAAATTTTACCTTTACCATGCTTATATATCTTGGCTGTTTGTGTATTTGTAAAAAAACATCATCATTTGTTTCAAACAAATGCTGAAGTATTAAGAATTACACACTTCAGAAATAGTAAGAAACTACATGTGCCTACTCAAAAACTTAATATTTATAAAAATAATGTATATTGCATGTCCATTCGAATATATAACCAAATTCCTGATAGTCTGAAATCACTTCCGGTAAAAAGATTTCGAAAGAAGGTATTTGATTGATCCCGACTGGCTAGGTTTGGAAACGGTGGTAGTGTACGGTAGATAGGACTAAAAATTAATCTACCTTTAAACTCATGTATAATAAATTATGAAACTTATGTTCGTAAATAAATAAAATGTTTATTAAAAATGTAAATAAGTGCTACGATTTAAATGTACGTTTTTATAGAAATGTGTAACTTCATAAATTAACTAAATATTTGCACACCACAATGTGGTAGAATATGTTGTATTCTTAAATATCTTTATAACAACTTTCAGCACACATATTCCGCAAATAAATAATTTTCATTTCATTTCAGTTCATTTCATTTCATTTCATTTTATTTCATTACACACACACACACACACGCAACTTTCAAGATTACTTATTAATTTTAATTTTAAAATATTAGTTAATTTTATTTATGCTTATTGGAACAACTTCCGTTTGGTTTCCGGAGGTGGCGTTAATAACTGCGACACAGTCTTTGACTAATGCAGTTATTATCGTTACAACATGTTGTAACTTTATGATTGTATAATTGTTTCAAATAAATATTTTCAATTTCAATTTCAATGTGTGATTGAACAACTAAGAGACAGTGTATCTCATAAAGTGCCTTACTGTCTATCTTATTTATTTTTCACCTCACAAAAAGACTTCCAAAACAGACAGAGCAAATTCCGAAACTGTACCTAATAAGATAGGAGTGTTGACAATGCAGGGTGATTCCGGTATGGTCTACTGACAGTCCTCATTACGTAAGCGTTGCGATATATTTTATTTATGTTTAATCATTTTTATATTAGATATAGTTTGCGACTCGCTTGGATTGGTACCCACCACCGCCTTATCTATTCCTGCCGCCATAACGTCAGTGTTTGCTGATGATGTGCTCCGGTTCGGAGAATAAAGTAGCCGGTAAACTTAGTATTAGTAGTAGCAACGCACCATTAATACTGTCAGTGTCTATATTGTAGATGATATGCCAATCCGACTGGTTATTTCATAAGAAAAAGAACGAGTACATCTACGTGTCGTACGGAGACACTTCACTAATTGACACTTGATACTGGATGACCGCCGCAGTAAATGTCACTGGCTGGCGACGTGTTCTCACGTCCACATTGTCTTGTCGACATCTTCTGCGAAAATAAACAAATAAGTTTCGATCGACTATCGGTAAACAAAAAAACTAGGCGCATTCCTTCATGCAATTATACAAACTAGTGGTCGCCTATTGGTCGAAATTCGACCATTATAAATTTTAATTTCTTGTGGATAAGAACGCCATCTTCATTTCTCAAAATTTTACTTTGTTTTCAAACTTTTTAGTGCGCCATATACTTATATAATCTTTTATTGTTATCATCAATATATTTGTTTGTGTGTATCAAATGCATGGTAGTGTGGGTAATGTATTATTTATTGATTTAATGTACTTTATAAGCATTATTATTGAAAAATATTAGCGTTCTGCACTTCTCCGACACGTAAACTATAAGTATGCCAAAGGGGTCTAAAGTTTTGGCATCACGTATTAATATATATATAAAAGAAACTAAGTATGTTCGCCTTCCAGCTATCATCGTGCAACTTGTATTAATATTGGTAAAAGTAATTAGTATTTTTTTATTATAATTATAAAATAGTTTTAACAAAAGACACCAAACTGGTGATTAGGTATCTAAATTATTATAGCAATATGGCAATTGTTATAGCAAAATTATAACAAAATCAACGATGTCATAAGCGTCACTTAATTAAAATATTCAGCCGTTATTCTTTCTTTAGAAGTAAGAACTACCTAATTATATTCCGCTTGACGCAAGCTCTCCAGAAATGCCTAGTACCTACTTGACGGTTGAGTTTCAGACTCTTGGACAAATCACACAAATTAAATCTAACCCCAAAGTAAGCAAATTATATGCTTGTGTTATGGGTGTTAGTCAGCGATTCTAATACATATAAATACTTAAATAGATACAAGAATAAATTTAATAAACACCCAGACCCGGAAATGCAGACATCTAAATGTTCATCACACAAATGCCTGTCCCCGTCGGGAATCGAACCCGAGCCTCGCGGTTGTTAGGCGTGTACGCTAGCCACTTGACCAACGAGGCGGTCCTCTCTCCTGCACAAGATAAGATCCTTATCCTATATACCCTAACCTAGCTATCCTTTTTTATAATTTCCCCATGTTGGTTCTTAAACTCTGTGTACAATTGACCATCTGCCGTCGTGCCTGGTATCTCGAAATCGTAGTCTTGCCATTATTGTTAAGACTTGGTAGTAGATTCACCGCCTTTCGGTTCCGGAGGGTAGGGTTACCGATAGACACAATTGGTCTAACAGCCCGGCCACATAACTTATCTTTTAAAGAGTAGCCTCATTCGAATTATAAAATACCTTTTTTTATAACATTGGAAGGCAAACAGGCAGACGGATTTCCTGATGGTAAGAAATTCATGCCGCCTAGAGACACCAAAGGTGGTAATGGTGCGTTACCAACCAGAGGCCGGGTTGTTAAGCCTTGAGCAAAAACCAGCCCGTAACGATAGGTCTGGTACATTCTCCGTGAGTCGCGCTTATAACGCATACAGACAGACAAAACGTTACCTACATCATATGGAATTCTTCTCTGGGGGAGTTCTATCGAAGTAAATGCTATATTTGTTTTACAGAAGATGCCTATACCAACAATTTAGGCCAAGAAAAATTCAAAAAAATAAATATTCAAATTGTAATTTCCCAGTGTATCTTTGACAATGTTCAGAGAAATGTGCGTTAATTTAAAAGAAATTGTGATATACATGGTATGGACTGTGGATACAAAGAATAAAAACAATATTGCTGTGCATGTGTCTCGTCTCCACAGAGTTTCTTCATTCCATCATGGGTCAATGTAGATGGTTTTACAATATACTTCCCATGATTATATTAAACGCCTTCCATTAAATAAATTTTAAAAATATTTGAAATTGAAATGATATGAAAAAGATCACTATAGCATTGCTTGCTACATGTCGGTTTATTCGGGGGCTATTGAAATTTTTGCGCTATTTTTTAAATACCTTCAATGTACAGAATTCACTCTTCCATAGTTTTATTATAAGAAGGTATACTTAAGGTTAGATATTAGCAGGCATATTATATTTGTAGAGTTTGTTTTACAATGTATTGCAAGTTCTATTATAATTACATACTTTGAGATATTAATATATATCGCAAACTTTGCGAGTTGTGACCACTCAGCCCACTAGTACCGGATTGTTGTCTCAGCAAATGTCACTGGACTCCGACGAATCCACAAATGAATGTAAACTATGTAGGTACGACAACTGTTTCATTGTTCAGTAGGTATTGCAAGTGAGTGAGCACCAAATAATATGAACACTGAACATTACAAGAATGAACGATAAACAATCGAAATCAAACATTTCCTACACATCCCCCGTATTGGTCCGGGCTCCTTTGTAGAATAGACCATCTGCCTTCCTGTGCCAGGCAGCTTGTAAAAGGCGAGCATAGGCTTACCGTAACTAACACCGTGATATCTGACTAGGTGGTAGAGTTTCGCAGCGACTCACCCGGATTTGTACCACCGCCTTACCTATTCCTGCCGCCATAACGTCATGACGTGTTCCGGTTCAGAGGGTAAGGTAGCCGGTAAACTTACTTTTGCTCGAGGCCACCTTTAGTGTATCTAGACGGCGGGAATTTCTTGCCATCAGGAAATCCGTCTGCTTGTTTGCCTTACAATGTCATAAAAAAAAACAAAAAAAATCACAAGTCTTTACAGTTCGTCCACCAGGATTACAAGACTACAACAAACCTAGTGTGGTGTCTACAGACTATGTTTATCTCTTACCTTCAAGAGAGTCGTTTGCTATTTTGGTGTATTAACACATTAACATATTTAAAATTTCAATTAATAAAATGAATCTACCGTTTCATTAAGGTAACACCTTTTGACAAGCACCGAGTTTGTCTCATTCTTTCATTCTATACTTTCCGTAGACAGAATTTCTTTATACACACCCATTTGATTTAGCTTACACTTCCTGACGCTTCAACTTTGTACACTCAATTGATACTCTCAAATTTCGAGGGTACGGTAAGCTATGCGATGAGTCAGTTTATGCAAAAGGCTTAAAAATCCACAAGCTTCAGGTTGGCATTGCGCTATTAGGTCTCCGAAATACGATGCTTGTTTGCGTTCTGATCAAACAAACGAATAATTTCAATTTGATTTACAATTACACATTTTTTCCGTCCTGGGGACAATTATTTCACAAATAAACTTCATGATTCATTCTACAACAGAAAACGAAACGGAATAGCTCTAACCTAATAGCATATTATAACGTTATGACCACACGTTTGAGGTACCTACATAAAGAGCATGTGCCTTTTGTAGCTTTTATTCCATGACAACACTAGGCTTTTCCAGTAGATACTCACACCAGTAGATATCTTCTTCCG